>JAECUM010092903.1:0-186289 GCA_016617855.1 Megalonaias nervosa
CCATAGATAAATTTTAAAAATGTTACCAAGACTTAAAGTAGTACTGAAATTATTTAAATTTATACCGACCTTCGCGGAAACTGAAAAATTGTAAACAAAAGCTTAAAAGAAGCGATGCTATAGCGTTAATGGGAATTAGCATTACGGGACCCTACTTTTTCTACTATAGTGTCAAGATTTATAGCGTCAATGGGAATTAGCATTACAGGACCCTACTTTGTACTATAGCGTCAAGATTTATAGCGTCAAATGGCACACCCTGGGACACTATAGCGTCAATGGGAATTTTGTATGGAAACAATAGGAATGGAACAGGTAGGGTGACGTCACGGTACTGGACACTTGCAACAGAGAATAATGTTTTTGTGAGTTAAACATAAATTATACAACAACAAAAAAAATTTTTTAGGCAAGAACGAGTAAATCTTTTTGATGCAATGGATTGACCCATTACACATTAATTATACAACTACTAAAAAATTTTTAGGCAAGAGAGAGTAGACATCTTTTCGAGACATATGAGTGGCCCTGAAAGGGGTCGTTTAGTTTTCTTCTGCTTTCCTCCCTTCTTCTTCTCCACAAGCACCTCATCTTCTACAGTACATTTTTCATCTTTTTCTCATCCTTTCATCTATTTATAGCTACAACCTGTGGAAAACCCAAGTCTATATTTATAGTCTCAAACTTTCCAGCTTCAATGACGTCACTTTACTCAACACTAGGGGAATAATGGCAACAGCCGAACACGAACGCGAATCACATTTTTCATTTAGACCTAGTATCTATTTATAGCTACAACCTGTGTTCCGTGTGGATTCTTTACGAACAGCACATACCACTCAAAACATGAAAGTGGTCCCTTTAAATGTACACGTGACACTCGCTTTGTTCAAAGGGTTGCGATTTCAGCTCAGTACGTCTCAACCTCTACTACATAAAGAAAAGATTCGTAAAACATTAGTGACTTTGGATGCTTAAGACGAATCGCACCTTGTTGGTTAAACGAATACTAGAAAGATGCACATGATAGAAACATCTACGTTGGGACACAAGTGGTAGCTGACCAGATTTAAACAACGTGCGTGACTGATAAAAAGAAAAGCACGAACTTTGTCCTATTTGATCGTTTGTTTCTTGTTTTAGCATTTTCTTAAAAATGGACAGTAATTGTAGTGTGAAAAATGTGATTCTTTTATGAAATGCATATACGTTTTTTTTGAAGGCATTAACTTTAATTTTTAAAAGTAGTTTTCTAGAACCAAGAACTAAATAACTTGTAAATAGGTTTGTTTAATGTCCAAATGTTTATGTATTAAATGGATAGTGCTTAGACCAAAGCACAGGCCAGAGAGCCCATGTATATATTTGAATAAATGTAGTGTACCCATACAATAGACTTTTCTTATTGGAGTCTCTATTCTGTCTGTGAGTCTTTCTTTGAAATATCTCTGTCCTTTTTCTGTGTCTTTCTATTTTCTGTGACTTGGAAGTTGACATCCCTTCGATTCAAAACCACCCACCAAAGAAAAAGTCGCAAGAAAGACAGCTGCTGTCATCAAGAGAGAAGATACTGTGCTCTTAGGACATGTACGTACTCCAGAAAATCACGTGCTCAGCAACGATGTCTCATTCTCTCTCACTTCTACTTTGTCTATGACCACGATGCCAACCAACCCCGATTTAACGTTCGTGTTTCCTAATTTAATATTTTAACAAAAATACTAAAACCCTTTCTTAATGAACTTCTCCTTCTTCGACAGCAGCGACGATATTCCTTGCTCTTACCACTGATTCTACTGCTACAAAAGTGATCTCTAGTAAGAGCAAAGTAAAAGACAGAGCAGGGGTATTTCAAAGTGTATTGGATTTATCTAAACAACAACTATCACACTCCTATATTCTACTTCTGTTTATGATAATGGTTTAGGATACTTCACATTTTCTAAAGTCGAAATGCCTACAAACCGTATAAAGTTATGTGACTTTAGTATTATGACACTTGCACAGGCTCTATACTTTACCAGTGTCACGAGAAAAGCTTCTGTTCAAGTTATGCCACTTTTCAAAACACACACACACTTGCAACTTGACCTGAAAATTTGTACTTCTTTATTAGTGGATATCCCACAGACCCGTCCCAGCATACAGAACTGATTAAGAACTTTAGGAATATTCCCTCAGTTTTTACATAGAAATACCAAAGCTTTGATGTGTATTTTCCCTGTTCACCCATTATTAATGTCTAGGCATGTTCCCTGAAGATACAAACAATTTTGAAAAAATAATTTTTAATTGAGGTTTCTCTCTGTTTATACACTTTTTTTTTACGTTGGTGTGAATAGTAAGTATGGTGTGTTTTATGCATTCGCATTCGTTGGTGTGGATAGTCTATGTGGTGTTTTATGCGTTCGCCTAGCTTTTGTGCGGATAGTAGATAATGTGGTGTTTTATGCGTTCGCCTAGCGTTTGTGTGGATAGTAGATATGGTGTGTTTTGTATGCGTTCGCGTACCTTGGTGTGGATAGTAGATATGGTGTGTGTTTTGTATGCGTTCGCGTACCTTGGTGTGGATAGTAGATATGGTCTGTGCTTTTCTTCTCTTACCGTCTGTGTGGATAGTAGGTATGTGTCTGTTTTATGCATTCGCGTTCGTTGGTGTGGATAGTCAATGTGTGTATGTTTTATGCATTCACATTCATTGGTGTGGATAGTCTATGTGTCTGTTTTATGCGTGAATCAGAAATAAAAAATATAAATATTATAATCTTGAATCAGAATCAAAATAAAAATAAAGATAGTTCTGAATCAGAATAAAAATAAAAAATAAATATTATACTCTTGAATCAGAATAAAAATAAAAATAAAAGTATTTCTGAATCAGAATCAGAAATAAAAAATATTATAATTTTGAATCAGAATAAAAATAAAAAATATTTTAATCTTGAATCAGAATAGAAATAAAAATGAAAATATTTTTGAATCAGAATCAGAATAAAAATAAAAATATTTCTGAATCAGAATAAAAACAAAATTCAGAATCAGAAATAAAATATATTTCTGAATCAGAATCAGAAATGAAAAATAATTCTAATCTTGAATCCAAATCAGAAATAAAAAATGATTATAATCTTGATTCAGAATAACAATAAAAATAAAAATAAAATATTTCTGAATCAGAATCAGAAAAAATTATAATCTTGAATCAGAATCAGAATAAAAATTAAAACAAAAATATTTCTGAATCAGAATAAAAATAAAAATAAAATATTTTTGAATCAGAATCAGAATAAAATAAAAATATTTCTGAATCAGAAAAAATAATTAAAAATAAAATATTTTTGAATCAGAATTAGAATAAAAATAAATATATTTCTGAATCAGAAAAAAATAAATAAATAAAAAATAAATATTATAATCTTGAATCAGAATCAGAATAAAAATAAATAATTATAATCTTGAATCAGAATCAGAATAAAAATGAAATATTTCTGAATCAGAATAAAAAATAAAAATAAATATTATAATCTTCAATCAGAATCAGAATAAAAATAAATATACTCATTCGTTGGTGTGGATAGTCTATATGTCTGTTTTATGCATTCACATTCGTTGGTGTGAATAGTAAGTATGGTGTGTTTTATGCATTCGCATTCATTGGTATGGATAGTAGATATGGGTGTGTTTTATGCATTGGCATTCGTTGGTGTGGATAGTAGATATGGGTCTGTTTTATGCATTCGTATTCGTTGGTGTGAATAGTCTATGTGTCTGTTTTATGCATTCTAGTTCGTTGGTGTGGATAGGAGATATTGGGATTTTTTCTTTCTCCCTTTCTTTTGCGTGTGTATTGGTCTTTGTCCCTATAAAACTCCCTTTATCCATATCCAATTCATTTCACCTACCTACAGTATCGCGTATTCAGGTCAGCCAGTTCAGTGACGTCACACAGTATCGAGTATTCAGGTCAGCCAGTTCAGCGACGTCACTGAAGCTAGAAATTTTAAGGCTATAAATATAGACTTGGGTTTTCCACAGGTTGTAGCTATAAATACATACAAGGGTTATTAAACAGAAATTGACCAAAAATTGTAGCTAAAAATAGACCCTACTTGTTCCATTCCTCTTGTCGCTATACAGGCCCAATATTTTTTGTCGCTAGACAGGCCCAATATTTTTTTGTCGCTAGAATGGCCCAATATTTCCCCATGTTCAATTTCCCTTGTCCGTAGGGTACAAAGTAGGGTCCCGTGAGGCTATAAATCTTGAGGCTATAGTGAAAACGACCAAATTTAACATAGAAGTCTACGTGAGGCTATAAATCTTGTTGCCAGGGTACAACCCCTCTAATTTTGACCCTAAAAATCTTGACGCCAGTGTGTCCCAGGGTGTGCTTTTGACCCTAAAAATCTTGACGCCAGGGTACAAAGTAGGGTCCCGTAATGCTAATTCCCATTGACGCCAGGGTACAACCCCCTAACTTTAACATTACGGTCTACGTGACGCTATAAATCTTGTCCGTCTATAGTCCCACCCATGTTAAAATTCCCATGTTAAATTCCCATTGACGCTATACAGGCCCAGGGTGTACCACTTGACGCTACAAATCTTGACGCTATACAGGCTCACCCATGTTAAAATTCCCATGTTAAATTCCCATTGACGCTATATCACCCCAGGGTGTGCATTTGACGCTATACAAAATTCCCATTGTCCCTATATCGTCCCAGGGTGTGCTTTTGACGTTATAAATCTTGACGCTATACAGGCCCACCCATGTTAAAATTCCCATGTTAAATTCCCATTGTCGCCAGGGTACAACCCCCTAAATTTAACATTACGGTCTACGTGACGCTATATCGTCCCACTATACTACTTGTATTTTGTGTGTATGTCAATGTGGCGTCTAAAGCATTTGTACAAGTTTGTGCGTTTTTGCTCTGTCATTTTATCCATGCTGATTTTGTTGACTGAAATTATTGTTAACTGTCGGCAAGTCGGAATTCAACAGTACTAGAGCATTCTTCAGATTTCTAAATTGTCCAGTTACTACTTCATGTGTCAGTTGTACAAATTCCGTGAGCGTTTTCGTCTTCCAGTCAACTATCTGTTTAAGAACGTGGTTCATAGACTCGCAATTATTATTTTTACACATGCTGTCTATATGATAGATTTTTAACGGTTTTTTGAGTTTTATTTTGATATTTGTCTTTAGTTTTTCCTGATAGTAATTAAGAAATTTTTCTGAAATTCCAGCACAAAGATTTTCTAAAGCTTCTCATTTGCCGTCAAAGCAATTACTGTCATGAGCGTCAACTAGTCCGTCTTCCCCAAAAATTTCTTTCAAGATAGTGTTGCGGTCAGTCACAGTAACTGCGTCATCTGTCAATATATGCCTAACATTCTCTTGTAAATGGCGTGTGCACAAAACGTGTGTTGCTTCATGCAGAACTGCCGTAATGCCTTTGACTGGAGCCTTCTCATCATCACTTCCGGTTACAAGGCTCTAAAGATTTGAATCCATAAGTTTTACTTTCAAATGATGGAAAAAATGACTGTAAGTCTCAAAATCGCTTTTATCGTGAATGAAGCGGTCCAAGAAAGATTGGTGGTTCACCTGTTCTGACTCGTTTTACCGTCAGTTGCTTGTAACATGTTACCGTCACATGCATTTTACAAAGCATCAAAGTTTTGTCAAAGCCAAGTACAGTCTGCCCGGAGCAACACAGATTCTTAATGTCCGTTATTTGTTCGTCTGTGTACAAAATTGCACAAGGGGGTTTACCGCTGGGCCTGATAACTGATCGTACAAACGAGTTATTTTCAGTTATCAAATTTTCGATATGTCTGATTTGGTCAGCAATATTGTTGGAATGTCCTGGAGCTAAACTGTCCTTTGATTTTTTATTTTATTTGTTTTCATCATAAATTTGTTGAAGTCCTTTCGGTTGGGACAGTTCATCATATTTTGAAGACAGTTTATTTAATATTTGATGCAGTTTCATTTTTTCAGTGATTTTTTTGTAATGTCATCGAAAACATAGTCAGGCGTCCGCAAATATTCTGTCGCTTGTCATGAGTTTCCATGCGGCGTTAAACCAGGAAATTTCCCTACGTATTCAACCAGTAACAAATTACTTGAAAGACCCCCCCCTCCCTTAGTCATGTGACCCTCTTTCTGTGCATACTGTTCTTTTTCAAGTGAAAGTTTTCTGAACCAGTGAGTGCTCTTGAAACTGCTCTGCACCTACTGACATTGGTATAAGATCCCTTATAATTGCTGGCTGATACATTTTTAAAATTTCCACAGAAAACTGCATATTTCTCTCCATTGTTAGACATGCGCCCTGATTCTGGAAGAAAAATCCCGTAGGTGATGAGAAGTTTACTTTCGGACTTTGCAGACGGGTGCAGTTTCTTCAATGTGTTTGACATTGTTGATCTTCACAGAACGTGTGCCGGACGTGACTGGTATCAATGAACACTTACGGCTGGTGTAATATTTCACAGGATTTTAATGAATATACCAAGAAAGGTAGATTAAAGCATTAAGTATCAAAATATTTACTTGTAGAATAATAATGACAAAACAATGTCATTCATCAAGATATCTATTTATCTGTATGGTATGACTTAAATGCGAAAAGTTACGAAAAGTTAAAATTTTTTACAAATGTTACGAAAAATTACACATATATGGCGAAAAGTTACGAAAAGCTCATTAAAAATTAAATATTGACCGCCTATTATGACTTTGATTTTCAGTTTCAATTGATACTTATATTTCGCGAATTAAATGATATTGTGTAGTGATTCATTATACATGACATTTAATGTATTTTTTTTGTATATAAAGTATTTCCAAGAAGATCCTTTAAGCAAATGGTATCCTTTTTGCGAAAAGGACTTACCCGTATGCAAAACGGATCCACCAAGTTTTATTAACAGTTGCAATCCATAATTTTAACAAATGAAATTGTAATGTCTATATCATTTAACACATTGTTTTAATAACGAGCGTGTATATGTTCTTACAGCAAATAAGGTCCTTTCGGGAATAGGACTTACATGCCAACATGCTCTTACCACGGTTTAAATCAATATTTTGATTAGAGTCTATTTGTGCCGAATTTTTCGTTGAAATGAATGCAGTCAAATCGAAAATGAGATAAGCGACTTCAAAACTGCATTAAACCGACTTTCACTGTCCATTCCGAATTCAGCGACTCAAAAACGATTGTTTTCTTAATTTGAATAAGAAGTAGGATCAAAGGGAGGACAGTAAAGGTGTGTGCAGTCAATTAGAACATGACTTAAACGACTTAAAACAATATGAATTAAATCGACTTGCACTGTCCGTTCTGGAGATTACCTCCCTTCCAGAACGACCTGTCTTTATCATACCACTTCCGGAACGATCAGCCGTTTGATACCTGTTAATAAAGTATGACCGTTTGACGAGTTGCTTTAACTAGGAAAAAAGGAAATAATTCGTATCAGAATCGCTCCAATCATATTTTATTTTGCTCTGTAATACTATTCAAAGAAAAACAAATCATAATTCCTATATTTACACCGATATATACACCGAGAACATGTAAATACAAGTGTATTTCGGTGTTTATAGTAACCGTTCTGGGGGGAATGTTTTAGTAATAACCAATAAGCAACACATACACGAAAATCAAAAAGGTTTACCAGTTTACTTAAGTAAAATCATAAGAACGAATTTTTTTTTTTTTAAAAGGGGCGACTGTAGTAGCTCATCTCAAGCATTAATACGTTACCGACGAGTCCAGCGTTTGGCGCTTTCATTTGAGAAAACTAGTATCTTCTTGAACCACTATGCCAAATCGAACGCAGCCCATAACAACGGACTCCCTCGACTGTTTGAAAAAGGGCAGATAACAAAGGTCATCTAGTGTCTACTATACAGCACAGCGTCCCCCCCCCCCTCCGAAGAAAGGTGGGGAAAAAAACCCAAAGAGTAAGTGTACACGAGAACTTGCAAAATCGACGCTTCGCGAATGGAATTATATACGATTTACATGTAATTTATTACAAGGAACATATCATGCGTCTACCCTAGTCCTACAATGTAAGACGTTATCACACGTGCTCGACGCGAGCTTGATGTTAAAAAAAAAAAAAAAAAAAAATAATCTGCAGGAAAAAAATCATACAGAGTGACAAAAATACTTCAGATTACCCCCATGACCCGTTCTGACATTGGACCCTCTCAATCATACTATATAGTATGTCAGAACGGGTCATGGGGGTAATCTGAAGTATTTTTGTCACTCTGTATGATTTTTTTCCTTCAGATTATTGTTTTTTTCTTAACATAAAGCTCGCGTCGAGCACCTGTGAGACGTATCATATGTTGTTTATGTTTTAGTGCTACGCCCCTGACGCCCAAAGCATAAATATCAGCGTCGAGGTCATACATGTAGGACTAGCGGCTACCCAAGATTCTAAGAGGTTTATCCCCAGTATTATGATCCCTTCACATTTAGGCCTAATATTGGGGGCGTCGGGTGGCCAATTGATCTAAAATGCTCGCCTTTATCGATCACTGTTTCGGATACTGAAATATCACACAAACCAGGATATATCAGCAGAGCATTCCATCACCCTTGGGATCAGATTTTGGCAGACAGGGTTTTACTCTTCAAGAAGACATGGCAACTGAATGTTCTGCAGAGTTGATCTTGCCAGCATTTACAAAGGGGAAAAAAAAAAACGGCTTTCTGCCCGTGAAGTGGAACGGTCTAGAAAACTGCCATCACTTAGAATTCAAATAGAGAGAGTGATTGGACTCATGAAGTCAAGATTTTCAATTTTACAAGGGACTCTGCCAATTCAGTTTGTGAATTCAGTTAAGTCAGAAGCACATAATGTCACGCTTTCAAGTGTTGATAAAATTGTCAGAACATGTGCCATTCTTACAAATCTAAGTGATGGGATTGTTCTTACTTCTGATGCAAGGGGGAAAAAAGCTAGAGACATTCAGTTTATGTCGTTATTTGAATTTTTTTATTAATGGACACATTTTTTGAGGCAATGTCCAATTGTGTTTTAGCATGCAGAATAAGTTTCAATTTTCATGTACATAATGATATATTTAAATGGTCGAACTGAGCTACTTTGTTAACAATATGTGATAAGCCTATTTCTGTAACTGCAATCATGAAAAGTGACTTTTATACATAGATTTTTTTCACATACTTATAAATTTGAATGTTCATTATATAAATTCATTTTAGTATGACATAAAGATGACAAATAATGCATTTGTTTCATTAAATCATAAAAAGTCATTTTTTGCCTTTTCTCCTTTAAATCTGCAGTCTTTGCAGTACCAAGTTCCTTTAGGGGGGCATTTAATCTTGGCACAAGTGAGATGCACCCACTTAAACTTGCAATTGGCCCCATCACACCCTATCATGTGATCTCCATCGTCTGTATTCGAGGTTTTTTGACAGTAGCAGAAGACTCCATTGTCTTCTGAAGTACTGGCTGATGCTACCTGTGCTATGGTTTCAGCCTTCCTCTGTCTTCATGTCAGTAATTCTGGCAGGCAGTGTTCAATCCAGAAAAGTTCTAGTTTGTTCACCATGTTATCAATAAAATGTTGGTCTTTGTTGACCACACTGATAACACATGCTTTATGGGTCCACACAACGAAGTGGCAGAATGTGTTCTGGAACATGTACATCTGAAGCTGGATCTGTGCGTAGTAGTTATGGTCTTTCATCAATTCACAGTTTGACGCAAGACAATAGTTAGTAGCACTGGTGATTTCATCGACACTGGCATCCTTTAATGTACATTTTATCTCCACAACAGCATTGCCACAACATGAACATGAAAATAGAGAGTCTGGAGAAGCACCGATGAACCCATTATCCATACACAAACCTAATCCTGTCCTTGTAATTTTCACATCTTGATGTTGTGTAGATATGGCAGCTGTGTAGTGTTGAAGAGCAGTAGCTTCATGCAATTGTCCCCATTGCACTGGCTTACTTTTCAGTTCTTGCTGTACAGGGTTGCAAATTTTTTTAATTAGTGAAGGAGCAGGACAGTCCATATTGGTGTGCAGTACAGTATATGCGACAGATACTGTTATTCTACCAGTTCTTTGCTCGTGCCATACCAATGAATTGGACTGTTATTTGGTGCACTCCATTAAGTACTCCTTTTCACTGGCACTGACTGTCACAGTTGGCAATACTTGTTTACACTTTTCCACTAATTCTTCTTTTGTAAGATTAATGCTCTCTGGGTCATATAAAAATATCAGTGGCATTGGCAAGCATCTTACTGACATTTGTTTGTCATTACTTGCAAAGTGATGAGCTGTTTCTTTGAATGTGCTTAGTCTGATAGGCTTGTGTAGGCAGCTCTCTAAGCTCTGAATGAATCCCAGCTGTTCTGAAACTAGTGGTGTTGGAGGTGGTGGCTTTCGTGTGTGAATACTTTCTCTTAGCCTATTCTTTGCCTTATCCTTGTAAAATTTAATTGATGTAACTGGTGCTGGTGTTACAGACTTAACAAAACACTTATTCCATTTGCATGGTTTCTCTGTGTATGCTTGGTGTGTGTATCCATTGCGAACTGCAGCTTCTATTTTGAAAAGAAGGGCACCAACATGAGAACATGACTCTCCCAGCCTGAAAAATTAAACAAAATTTACACATTGATTGTATCATACCATGATTCAGTAGCAAAGCATTAAAGTATTAAACAATAATAATAAAAAGATTAAAATAATAGTTTAATGGCTATCAGTTTGATTACTACACAAGTATTACCCAGCTAGAATATGACTACTCTAATGTCTATAAACTTTAAAAAAATGCTTACCATGCCATGCAATCACACTGCACTGTAATGACCCTTCCTTCACTGGTAACAGCAACCCATGGATGATGAGGTTCATCTGTCACTCTCCATGATGGCTTGACATCAGCCTTCAACACAAAATTGTTGCTTTTCTCAGGCTGCATATAATATACTGTTTGCACCCATCCTGATAATAAAAAGTTTTGTACCTCAAGACTTCTGTAGTTTTTTCATTGACTCTTTGGTGTACACTACTTGCAAAAAAAGGAAAAAAATTTATTATAAATGCAGTCTGGATAAATGTACATAGGTTGAAAAATACAGAACTTTTAGTGCTTATTAGCCAAGGTTTAATAGGACAATTAAAGAATAATAATAATAATGGAAAAATATAAAATAATGAGAACTTTAAAAAATAATTAGGATCACAGGTAATACTGACTGAAAATTTCAGATTTTGTTATAGTTTAATTAAAGAAAATTAGGTTTAAGAAAAAGGTGTACAATTACTTCAACAAAATATTTTGTTTTAAAAAAAAACTTACCAGGTGTATCTGTAAGATAGTTGCAAACATCAGGCCATGTCACTTCAGGCCAATATGTTGGGTTATTTACCCAAATATCTGCTGGAAATTTATAAGGACAATCATTAATTTCCACAACTTTAAGTTTCTGTTGTTACGTATATGTAATTAAATTGCTTGTGTGTTAGTTTTAAAGTTCTTTTTTATTTTATTTTTGTTTCATTACATTTTATTGTAATGATTATTTTCACGGGATTTGATATTTTTTCCAGTAAATTCAGTTTGTTTAGAACGTAAAAATATTTCTTCAGCATTAATTTTAGCTCACTCTGGTTCATAGATTTTGTAAACATCAAGTGAAGACGATTGGCTATTGCCCAGGTCATTTCGGCCCGCATGTTAACTGAACTGTAAACAGTCTTTCTTTTTTATATATTTTCAGTGTGAGAATTTGGTTCTTAGATAGGGCTGTTTTTGTCTACATGATAATTCTCATTTTTTTTATTGCGCTGTTCAAATGTTAAGAGACCATGTGACCCATCACGCGGGAATGAAATGATGTTTTAGTTGGGTTTAATACTCATTCCAAGAGCTTTCCAGTCAGTCGTATTCTTAACACCTTGAGGGAACAAGGTGTTTTATATTGTTGATGCCGGCTTGTTTTGAAGTTAATCTGTTTTTTGGAATTTAATAATTTATTCTCTAGAAAACTAAACAAGTGTACTTTTTATAAAAGTTCTGGGAGAAAGAAAATCAGTGGAAATTTATTCTGGAGTTCTATATGGAAACTTTATAAACTGTGATTCAATTGAGGATCTGTTGCCATCAGTACAGACATCATCTGATGTCATCGCCTCCATATTGGAATTTCATCGAGATTTGAACCCGGATTCAATTGGAACTGTTTAGTGATAGGACTTATAGTTTTAAATCCTAGGATTAAATTTTGGGATATATTCACAAACTGTAAGTCCTATTTCCTTGTTATTTTTTTATGAGCCTACATGTAACACTGTAAATATCGTGAAGTGGTATTGCTATCCAGTGTCTCTTTGTAACCGTAAGACATTGCAAGAATGGCCAACTGATCTGATGATCCTTGCATTTATATTCGTAAGTTTATAAATGAAAAGTGTATAATATACAAACTATATAAGAAACACAGCCTTCAAACTGTCTTGACACTAATTGGCATATATATTGTTGTGTACACATGTATTTGACACATACACACCACTGCCACCCTTATCAACCTAAAATATATTACATCTATTAAAATATTGGACAGACACACATTCGTGGTTTTATATCCTGCTTGTACAGAAGACTATGCAGCACTTCTGAACAGAAAACAGAAATAATAAACAAAATATAGGTAAGCCAAAACGGTTTGGAATATCGAACATAACTAACGCTACCGTACTGTTACTAAGCAATTGTTTTCACCTTCGCAATATGGCGGAAAGTAGGTCGCTAAGCTTGTGACGTCATGCTGACCCAGCCTATCTGAACTTGGTACTCTTAGGTGCTAGTCTTGGGCTGGGCCAGTGTGGGCATGTGAGAAATCTTGCCAGCTTCCAATGGGTCGGTGGTTCTTCCCTGAGCTTTTCTGGGTTCATCCTCCACCGATTCAACTATCTGTAGTGTGCTGAAAATTGGCTTTAAACGTAAATGAATAACAGTATATAATTTTGTAAAACAGATATTGATATTTTTTTGCAGAATTTAAATATTTTTCAAACCTTATAAAATTAGATCACAATGCTGTCTGGCATTTCTGCGCACCTAAGGTTTCCATCACCAATATTGAAGCAAAAGGCATACTGAATATGACCAATTGACAAAAATGAAATACTGCAATGCTTGCCATTTGAAAGAGGCAGTTGTCACCAGAATATTCTGTTCAAAATAATATTACTTTTGGACACACGGGATACCACTCCCGTGTTTTCATGACTCGCGATATGTTGGCCTATTCTGCACACAGCTTTGAAAAGAGGTAATATGTATCCATTGGGCTATAGAAATGAAATACGTTACTTTGGACTGTTTCTGTCAGTAGTTCAGTCGAGTAATCAGGTCAGGTTTATAGCTGGTTTTACAAAATTCAACGTAACAATGCCAGTAAATGGCAAGAGATATTAAGCAAACTAAACCAATCTTGTAAAAAAAAATTAGTAAAGTTCAACATTTATAAAAAAATAAACTATTATGTGGAAGAGAAACAACAATGAATAGGATGTAATGTGTTTACAAGGTCTTGTTTATGGGGAAAAATTACTAAAGAATTTAGAAACAGACTATTCGCCGGGGAATTGGTTGAGAATCCTGTTCTAGTGGCAAGTTGACACGTTCAGTAGCAGACGATTTTGTAAGTGTGGTGCAACTTCTTACAAAGTTGGAAACTTGGATTAAGATGCAGAATTTTTTAAGGTATACATTTCCATCTTTTAAATAATGTATTTATTTGTATGATTCTAAAAGATATATAGCAAATAGGATTTTCTGGGTTACAGGTTTAAGAAGGTCATGGAGTGAGTCTTCATGCTGACATTTAGAATTCACATTTTCATATGCATTTCTGGATATTTTTGTACACTTTATGAATATCACATTTCTTAATTAAAGTATGATTGTTCTTTCTTGATACAAAATGGATCTTTGACCCAAAATAACACGTGATAGGCCAATTCTGCGCTTCGGGTAATTCTACGCAACGATATATCATTTCTGTAAACATTGGATCACATGTTATTTTGGGTCAAAATTCCATTTTGTATCAAGAAAGAATGATTTTAATGTTTACACTTGTTATTGTTGGCACAATGTAGAACCAATGAAAAGAAGTAAGTATTAATACTATACGGGGGGAAAAAGATAGATGAGAAAACATGTAAGTATAAATAAAAAAAATACATGGAAGATTATCAAATAACTGGACAAAATGTTACATTTGCATTTCAGTTTTTCACTGTACACTTTGTTCTTCATTGAAAAGTTGGCCGATTTGGGACAGTATAAAAAATATAGTTGCTCTAGCTCACATAACTTCTGTGTACTTGTCAGAACTTTACACATTTAAAATTAATTACTGAATTAATCTTTTTGTCAGTTTTAACTCTGTGCAATGTCATTTCAGATGTTTAATATCTCTAAAGTAAAGCTAAAGTTACTTCCATTACATTCATATAACCTTGAAAAACCTTACATTTGTGGGGTTCCCCTGAAATCTTGAATTTTGAAAAATTTTATTTTGTCCATGAAAAGTGATTGAATTTGTGGAAAAACTTGTTGTAATTTCCACAAACCTCTTGAATTTACCAGAAGGAATACAAAATGTTAAAAACTGAAAAATAAATCATTTTAAAATTCAGAACACTTACTACTGATATATTTTAAAAAAAAATAAAAAATAAATTTAATGGGATAAAATTGTGTGGATCATATGCACATGACATGGGTAGTGGCTAGGTAATTTGTGATTTTTTTCTTTTGTAAATGGTATGAAATGGTAAGAAAAGTAACATGGAGAAAGTTCAAATTTAATTAGAACAAAGTACTCCTTGAAAACTTGGAAATCCCTGAAAATTCCTTGAAAAACAGCTTTTGGGGCTGTTCATGCCATGATCCTGTAAATAAAGCTTTGCTTTCACTGTTAAATTGGTAAAACTGAGTAGGCTGTCATGTCAAAATTGTTATAAGAAAGAATATAGCAAGTCTAATATTTATTCCTACAAATTGTACTTTAAAGAGAGGTCATTAAATTTGTAAAATTTAATAAATTATTTAGTTATTTGCCACTAAATTTATGGCCTTTCATCCTGAAATAATATTATATGATTTATAGTTTGTAAAATTTTAAAGAAATGAAAATTTACATTTAGTCTGTATAAAAGACATATTGTTTCATATCTGATTCAAACCTCACAATGATCATATCTGATTCAAACCTCACAATGATCATATCTGATTCAAACCTCACAATGTTCATATCTGATTCAAACCTCACAATGTTCATATCTGATTCAAACCTCACAATGTTCATATCTGATTCAAACCTCACAATGTTCATATCTGATTCAAACTTCACAATGTTCATATCTGATTCAAACCTCACAATGTTCATATCTGATTCAAACCTCACAATGTTCATATCTGATTCAAACCTCACAATGTTCATATCTGATTCAAACCTCACAATGATATTACTGTATTTCAATACAATAATGCTAATATCAATTCGGACTAAAGTTGTATGAAATGACAGTCCTTGAAGTGAAACCCATAGCTTTAGGAAACATTAATAAAAATTATAATTAGTTGGGAGTAAGTGAGATGACAACTATGACCATGAAGAAGATATATATTCTTCAATAATGTTACATATATTTTTCATTGTTGTCAATATGTACCATGTATGTTCTCACAATCACCATCACAACCTTGATACAGTTATGTCATATCTCATACTACATTGACAGTGCATACCCGCTCTTCCTTCAAAAACTACTTTAAATATTAATTGTATACATACAGTGTCATTGTAAAATTAAACAGATCAAATTTATGGTTATTTTGTGTTCTACAAAAAGTGAAATCTCACCCACCATTTTCAGTAGAGGTGGTCCTTCAAACTGGCTAGAGTTGAGGTACTTCTGACAGTCTCGATAATAATCTAGAGACATTGACCATTCTGAGTGAAAAGAAATACTTGCATATATCCAGTCTTAAGTGCTTCTTCAGTAGCTTGTAATTTTGACCCCTTGTTGCAGATTCTGAAAAGTAAATAAGTACACTGATAAAACTTGACTGTCCCATTCATTAGACCTCTACTCCTTGTTAAAACTTTTGAGGTGTGACTGAATGGTGCAGATCTTGGTAGATTCAACAGATCTGAAAGGACTACTATACTCTATGAAGTCTACCTCTAAATAAGGTTGTGATCTATACATTTTTGCTGTCAACAGTTAAGTGTCATTACTCAGCAATTTTGAACTGTGAGGTCCAGTACACATCTCATTAAGCATCATGATGGCAGTAATTCTTTTGAATTTTAATGGCAGTACACTAGTCTGGTAGTAGATATATTTATCTGAAACCAACATTAATTTAAAAGACAGTTTACTGACATGTGGTTAAATCAATTGGTAAGAACTGAGATTCTGCAGGACTGGGCAAATCCACTTGCTCAACACCTGGGGGAGGGAGCTAAAATTCAGCACAGGTAAGCTGAAGTTTGCCAGGTGCTTGCTTAAGGGCAAGTTCACAAATTGATGGAGTGGGGTTATGTCTTTTTAAAAATTTGTTACAGTTTGCAGTTGTTTACTCTGTGAACTTGCCACAGTACATGTATGAACACCATTATTTAGAGTTTATATGTACCGCATGTTTCTTTTACAAAAATGCCCACAATTTCATTAATAGATACCATCTGTTTTTAGAATACCATATACCACTTTAAAACCTTGTATAAAAAGAATCCTTATTTAGCAAGTGGTAGGATTCATAGAATGATGCTGTCAGTGACAAACTCTATGTGATCAAACCCTTCTTGGGCGTATGGCCCCCTTCATGCAGAACAATTGTAAGAAGGAAGAAGTCATTGCACAAATTAGAATTGGTCATACTTTTATAACCCGCTCTTACATATTAAAGAGGGAAGACCCACTTGAGTGCATTTCTTACAATGAACCTTTTTATGTGAAGCACTCTCTGATAAATTGTTCCAATTTCCAACCTACACATGATTGTTACTTCAATGTTCAGCACATAAAAGTATGTTTTGATAAATGTGTCTTTGTATTTTAAATTTCTTAAGGAAGTTAACATTTATTTTAAAATATAGCTTATGTGCAACATATTTCCTTGGAGTATTTTTACTAACATGTATCCTGGTAATCATCCTAACTTAACTTTAATTATCTAATTACCCTTTATACACACCATTTACATTTCCTGTTGATCAGAAACCTTCATAAAGCACCCTTATCTGCTCTTTTTGTTTTTATACTTTTATTGCTCATTTGTGATAAACCTTTTTATATGTAAATCTTTATCAAATAACCTTTATTATGGCCCTATATAGCCATAAAGTACTGGTGCACAGTAAAATCCCCCCAAAACCAACCAATCAATATTTTCTTTAAATCCTAAATTTCTGAATCACTGTCAGAGTCTATCACTTCCATCTTAGTCATGAGGTCCAAAGCTCTCTGTGGTCAGACAGATATGCAGTCCAAAGTCTCCATGGTCAGTTTGGTGTTAATGAGATGAACTGTCATGAGGTCCAACATTCTCCATGGTCAGACTGGTATTTGGTTAAAAGTCTCCATGGTCAGTTTGGTGTTAAGGCGATTAACTGTCGTGAGGCCCAGAGTTCTCCACGGTCAGACAGATATGACGTCCAAAGACTTCATGCTCATTTTCATTTTAATGAGACTTTGACATTAAAATAAACATTTAGTTCATACAGCTTATACAAGCTTGCAGTGAGGTGAAACTGGGTCATATATGCCCAGCATCTGTGTTAGAAACATGTACTGTTGTAATCCTCTTGTAATAGCATCTTTTAGTTTTTGATTGTTCCTGAATGTGTTAGTGCTAACAAGTCAAGTTGATTTGGGCACAAAAACATGGCGGACCAACACTGAGGACATGTTCTGCTATCTTTTGTCTTGACTTGGTGCAGTGGATTTTTAATCTGAGAATGAGGTACTTGATGGTTCACAAACAAGGTTCTTGGCATTATGGTGAGAAGAACCACAAAATTATTGTACTTGGGTCAAGAACCTTATTCTTGTGTCTCTCTCCCCAATGACCCATGGACTCATTGAATGTTACAGAAGTAGACTGCATGACAAGGGAATTCAACATGTTTTTTTAAGTCAGCTGAAGAAAATTACTCCAGAATGAACACTGGGTCATATACCAATGGACAATATTTATGAGAACAACAGAAAATACTTGAATATTAATGTTGAACCATGTAAGAAGTTGGTTGTTGATGCAGAAATAAATATTAGAAGCTGGTATTGATGGCTTGAATGCATTTAGATGATTGATAATTGCAATAGAAAAAAGTAAATAAAATTACAAGTTTTTACACTACTGTCCCATTGCAGATGCGAACTAAAAGAAAAGCTTCCAATGCCTCAGGATCATCTCCAAGCAAAAATAAACGGACCAAAACCAAAGAGGCTGTAGAGGATACAGTTTCAGGGGATACAGTTGAGACTCCAGTGAAGAAGAGTAAGACATCAAAAGGTTTGTTTTAATGTGAAGTAAACCTGAATCAATATCTTCAATGCATCTATATGTTGCGATATTTTCTCTCTGTTGATTGAATATCATATTTTGACTCAAGTTATCAATACAGGATGATAATTGACAGGTGCATGAATTAAATGATATAAACTCTGTGAAAATGAAACTTTTCTTGATGTCTTCTATCTCACTGAGTAAACGACAAGGCTGTTTGAGCCATGAATAAAAACCATCAATCTTCCAATCTACTGCATAACCATTTTCTGTGACTTTTGCTGTCTCCTTATAATACTATATCTACCTAAGTAATTGAAATATAATGCTCTTTATAAGTTTCACTTTAGGAAGAATTTAAGTCACCCTTGAGATAGTGCCAATTAATAATACCAATGCATATGTATGTTGATTGTTCTTTTCAGAAGAAGCTACACTAAAAATGTATGAAGTGTTGAAATGTAAATTATTGTACATGTATGATGCTAGGTGTGCAGAGCAGGCTGCAATCCAAGGCTACCTAATCATACATTCCTATCACTTTATACTATATCAGTGTTGAATGAGAACTCTGTAATGGGATTTTTAGCTATTGTTTCATAATATATGAGTGTTGACTGGAAACTCTGTAATGGTGTTTTAGAAACCAGAGAGTTGCCTGAATCCCATACAGGAGTAAACATTGAGAAACATCTGCCAGAGTGGAATGGATTTGCCCCACCAAATCATGTATTAGTAAATGATGCAAAGCAACATATACATTGCCACATTAGAGTGTGGATTTGCACCACATGTAAAGTGCTTCACACACATTAAAACCATTGAAAACAGCCACTATGGTATTATGCTCTGAAAGGGTCCCAACTCTGTCACCCATATTATTAATGTGTTATCAGTTGGTAAATGCCATGGCATGTAAGGGTGATGATAGAGCCACTCATTAAAGAGATCTTAAACTGCATTCGGCAACAACCTCAGTACTCGGATCAAATGGATCTCTTCTCCCTAGTGTCAGCTTTGGATCAGAGGTATAAATCATTGCCCTTTGTGTCAGGTGAGCAGAGGTTGATCAATTATTTAAAATTAGCAGCTGAGACAACTTGCAGAAGCAAAGATGTTTACATTATAAGTAAAACCACTTCCAATATCATTAGATTTACAGTTAAGACTATACTATAAAAGGACTGGCAGTGCAGCTGTCTTCTGTGCTGGGTTATCTTCCAGCTGTTCCTAATCTTTCACATCTTTTTGGTACAGAGACTTGCAATCCTGAGAATGACCAACCCCTGCCCCCAGATAAGACGACAGACAGATATTGAATTTGCTAAATGTGCTTTAGATGATTGATTTCATGATACATTTATTGTTTGATTTGAGCTTGAAAAACCAGTGGTAGAAAGGGCTGGTAATGAGGTGGGTTGTACAAGGAAGACCTTGTTATGTCCATAACAGAAAATCAATTACTGTAGTCGAAGTTGCATCAAAAGATTAACATAAATAACCTTTTTTATCAGGGCTAGCTTAATCCTGTATGCAGATGCCATAAGAGGTTTTTATTCCAAAGTAGGGGAAGTTGTAAATGACAGAACTATGTCATTGACACCCAAGTGTGTTGACTACTTCATTTTCCTCAATAAAATCTTAAATACTGCTTTGAATTAATAATAAAACTAATAAATAACTGTTGCCAAAGATTGGGGGAATAATCCAAAATCCAGATATAGTTGTCTGGTTTATTCTATTTTTCTTCTAAATGCAACTAGTCTTTAATATGCAAATTTCCTATGATTTGTTTTGGCTTTAGATTTCTTCATAATATTAGCATGAAGACATTTTAATATATTTATCCATATTATTAACACTTTAATTTTGTCACCTTATAGATGTATGCCACTTTGTTAAATATTTTGTCATCACCTTATAAAGGGATGCCACTTTCTGTCACCTAATGGAGGGATGCCACTTTGTTAATTTTGTCATTTTATAGAGGGATGTCACAGATTTAGTGATCAAATTTATTTTGCATTTTTAAAATATAAGAGGAGCTTAATGTGTAGTTTAAAGAACTGATTTTGTTTAATGTGTCTTTACTATTGATGATGACACTTTATGACTGGTTGTCAATTTTTTTTACATTTCATTTAAATGTAAGAAGGGTTTAAGTTGCTGATTTTGTTTAATGTGTCTTTACTATTGATGATGACACTTTATGACTGGTTGTCAATTTTTTTTACATTTCATTTAAATGTAAGAAGGGTTTAAGTTGCTGATTTTGTTTAATGTGTCTTTACTATTGATGATGACACTTTATGACTGGTTGTCAATTTTTTTTACATTTCATTTAAATGTAAGAAGGGTTTAAGTTGCTGATTTTGTTTAATGTGTCTTTACTATTGATGATGACACTTTATGACTGGTTGTCAATTTTTTGTACATTTCATCTAAATGTAAGAAGGGTTTAAGTAGCTGATTTTGTTTAATATCTCTAAACTATTGATGACACTTTATTGCTGTCAGTTTTTTAAAATGTTTTTTTAATTATAAAGTGTGAAGAAAATTTTAATGTACAATTTAATGTTCAGTGTTTGTTTAATATTTCTTTACTACTGATGATGATGATGACACTTTTTAGTACTGGTTATCAGCTTGTCACAGTTTGGTACAGTAGCTCCAAATTTAGTGAAGGTTTTCTTTACTTTCATCTAATAGCAACAAGAATTTTACCTGAAGTTTTCTTTTAAGGTTTCTATTTTAATTAATAAAAAAACAAAGATGTGCCTTTTGTTTTGTCTTGTTACTGCATGGTAAAATTTGTCATGGGCCCACTTGTTTTTTTGTTTTTTTTACAGCTTATTCATGCAGTGATAATATGATACTGAAGACATTTATCAGGATATGTATTGTGAGACATACTTAGCTCAGATATGATGTAAAAGACAAAGTCTCCTGCAATTTAGACAATAGAGAAAAGAAATATTACTTAAATTTGTTACATGTCTGTGCATTAGGGCTATTGTGATTGATCTACGTTACATCATGGTTATAGTGGATAGCAAAACATTTTGGAACTGTGAATGGCAATGATGAATTAACTTCAGTTATCCAAAAACAATATATTTTCACATTTCTTTTATCATGTTGTCAAGTAAGAATGTTTGTCATTACAGTCATGTATTTGAATACATTTAAAAATTAAAATATGTCGTAAGTTTATAAACATCTAAGTATTATTGTCTCAAGTCCCCAATGAGTCAGTGTAATTTGTGCATACATTCAGAAATTCATTTGTTCATTTGTGTGTTATTGATTAGTCCACATTCTGGAGAGACAGACTTAATATGCAAACATAACTCCAGGATTCCTGCATGTTTTGTCATAGTTATGGCATTGAGACCTATTCTTGTGAGAAAATAGTACGTTTTCATTAAATAGGCAGTTCCAGTTTGGTGTGAAGTTGGGTGAAAATGGTGTAGGGAATTGTCTGATATGTAAGTTTCACAGCACCTATTAAGGAGTAGATCATCACTAATTTATAAATTACTTCTAATGAATTCGTAACTTTTTCAGTAAAATCCAACACTGTTTTAGCTGCTTTATTTTTGATGCTACAAATTCATAAGATGTGCAGTCTTATCAAATGTGGTACAGGTCTCTCTCTCCGATAATGCCTTAGTTGGGGACCATATTATAAACTGAACTAAGTATATTAAAGAGCTATATGTTTATCTATATCTCAAAGTCTTAATGTAATGCAAAAATGTGGTCAGTTAGAAAACTTCATTGATATTCATCTGTTACTTTTTTTCCCACAGATTCTAACACAGGGATTACATCATTTCTTACGGATGAGAGCTGGAGGGCTGTTTTAGAGTCTGAGTTCCAAGAACCTTATTTCAAAGACCTGGAGAACAAATTAGAGCTGGAATATCAACAAGGAAAAACCATTTTTCCACCCAAGGAATTAATCTTTAATGCTCTGAATCAGACACCATTAGACAAGGTGGGAACTAAGTTTAGTACTGATACAATGGCCCTTCCTCCATTTACTGTTAAACTTTTTGGATGTATTTTTTTATTGGTTAAATTTGGTTTATTATTACTACTTTACTTATATCAATCACTTTTAGTTTTTGGATAACAGAAATCAATTTTAAAGTGGAATTACATAATTAAATGCCTGTTTCTGTGCACTATTCTGACACACATATATTGGAACAATCCTTGCTGTAATTTAACCTTACTTATAATGCAAGTCACTTTTCTGGCCCCATTAAATGTTATTACAAAGAGGGAGTTCATTACTTAGTGACACAATGTGGCCATTAAACATGTTGGATAAATCCTCAATTTTGGATGACCAGATATTACTTTAAGTGACCTCAATTAAATTGTTTCTATTCATGTAGACACATAAGACACATGGTCAGATTTGTTTTTTTGTAACAATGAAGTTAATTAAAGCACACTGCTCCCTGCAATATATCTCACTCATTGATCTTTGTCATATTTTATTGATAATTCCCTGATAAAGTTAACCATAATTGACAAGGAGAGATAATGCCAATGTATGATATTTAAAGATACCGGTAAACATGGAAATAATATTTATCATGTTTCAGCAAATCTGGTAAAATAAATGTTTGACAATATCATGATCATTTCAAAAACTATATTTTCATTGATAATCTTTACTTTTCCATAGGAGAATATAGGAAGAGTTTTCAAAGTTGACAAGTTTGTGTCTTTAACTTCGCATTGATCAGTTCTACGAGAGACAGCACCACAATTTCCATATATCACTCATTTGTAACATTTCAGTTTCTTTCCATAATGTGCACAGTTTTTAAAAAAAATATATGGTAAAATAGTAATGTGTGATCAACAGATTATTTTTCTTTTTCAGACTTGAAATAATATAAAATAAATTGTATGTCACCAGTTTGGTTTGGTGTTATATGGCACATCTATACAAGTAGGTTATTGAGGGTCAGTGTAATTGGAGTAATGTGCAAAGTAGCCAAGATGGGCTGATCCAGTGGTAGGATTTGAACCTGCACCTATTTGGTCATGAGTCCAGTGCACTAACCACTAAGCCACCATGGCTTCTACCAATTTGGAAATTTATTTGATATATTTATGACTTTATATGTAATTGTTTATTTTGTCATGTTTTGATTTTGACAATTTTATACTGGCTAACATTTGTAATTTACTGTATTCATAAATAATCAGCCTGCACAGTGGTTTTGGTTTGATTTTATTTGGTTTCATGTTTTAGTTCAGGAACAAAAGTAGGTTAGTTAGTGCTGAGACAGTTGGAGTGAAGTACCTTGCATAGGATTACACCATGGTAGCTGATCAGGGCTGATCTGATTGTATGATCTGAACCTGTGCTCTTTTGGTTGCAAGTTTGGCATGCTAACCACTGCGCTAGTGCAACTCCTCAAAGTAGTTGGGGATGTAAATTGTAAGAAGTTGGTTTTACAGTGCATCATACTAATGTTTCTGTCAAGGAAAGTTGTGCAGTTAACCAGGTGATGCAAATACACAGTGACAGACTAAAAAACAAGAGTCACTCTTCCCTATAGAGTCAATGGCATGTAATAATCCACATACAAAGTTACATCATGTAATGGGTAACTTCCAGCTAAATGTATCATAAGTAGAATTAGGGATATGATAGATTATGTATTCCATGTTTAGTCTATGAAATGATGGAATAAAAAGATATGAAAAAAACACATAACACTGTGATGAGTGACAAAGTACATAGCATATAGTACATCCATTACTAACATTTGTGCATAAGTCAGCACTGAAAGCTAACTCGTGAGTGTTTGCCATCTACAGATTACTAAAGTCACTTAAACTTCATGTTACGCCAAAAACAAGAAATTGTATCACATAAAGTCACTCTCATATCTCTGTATCTTGTCGATGATATTCAGTGGTTATGTTTAGATTAGGCACACTTTAATGACATTGAGGTCCTCTCATTATTAAAACCCTTAAAGACAGTGCACATTACTCATATACAGTGTCATGGCCTTCACTTTATTAAACCCTTAAAGACAGTGCACATTACTCATATACAGTGTCATGGCCTTCACTTTATTAAAACCCTTAAAGACAGTGCACATTACTCATATACAGTGTCATGACCTTCTCTTTATTAAAACCCTAATAGACAGTGAACATTACTCATATACAGTGTCATGACCTTCACTTTATTAAAACCCTTAAAGACAGTGCACATTACTCATATACAGTGTCATGGCCTTCACTTTATTAAAACCCTAATAGACAGTGCACATTACTCATATACAGTGTCATGACCTTCTCTTTATTAAAACCCTTAAAGACAGTGTACATTACTCATATACAGTGTCATGACCTTCTCTTTATTAAAACCCTTAAAGACAGTGTACATCACTCATATACACTGTCTTGGCCTTCACTTTATTAAAACCCTAATTGACAGTGTACATTACTCATATACAGTGTTATGACCTTCTCTTTATTAAAACCCTTAAAGACAGTGCACATTACTCATATACACTGTCATGGCCTTCACTTTATTAAAACCCTAATAGACAGTGCACATTACTCATATACAGTGTCATGACCTTCTCTTTATTAAAACCCTTAAAGACAGTGTACATTACTCATATACAGTGTCATGACCTTCTCTTTATTAAAACCCTTAAAGACAGTGTACATTACTTATATACAGTGACATGGCCTTCACTTTATTAAAACCCTTAAAGACAGTGTACATTACTCATATACAGTGTCATGACCTTCTCTTTATTAAAACCCTTAAAGACAGTGCACATTACTCATATATAGTGTCATGGCCTTCACTTTATTAAAACCCTTAAAGACAGTGTACATTACTCATATACAGTGTCATGGCCTTCACTTTATTAAAACCCTAATTGACAGTGCACATTACTCATATACAGTGTCATGACCTTCTCTTTATTAAAACCCTTAAAGACAGTGTACATTACTCATATACAGTGTCATGGCCTTCACTTTATTAAAACCCTAATAGACAGTGCACATTACTCATATACAGTGTCATGACCTTCTCTTTATTAAAACCCTTAAAGACAGTGTACATTACTCATATACAGTGTCATGACCTTCTCTTTATTAAAACCCTTAAAGACAGTGTACATCACTCATATACACTGTCTTGGCCTTCACTTTATTAAAACCCTAATTGACAGTGTACATTACTCATATACAGTGTTATGACCTTCTCTTTATTAAAACCCTTAAAGACAGTGCACATTACTCATATACACTGTCATGGCCTTCACTTTATTAAAACCCTAATAGACAGTGCACATTACTCATATACAGTGTCATGACCTTCTCTTTATTAAAACCCTTAAAGACAGTGTACATTACTCATATACAGTGTCATGACCTTCTCTTTATTAAAACCCTTAAAGACAGTGCACATTACTCATATACAGTGTCATGGCCTTCACTTTATTAAAACCCTTAAAGACAGGGGAAATTATGTATGTATGATGTGATGGAATTCATCATTACTCTGTTCATATTCATCATACATAGGTCTTCTCTTTATTAAAACTCATTAAAGTGAGTACAAATTATTTGTGTATGATGTGATGGCATTCATAAATTACCCTGTCTGTATCCATCATACATTGGTCCTCTCTTTATTAAAACTCAGAAGCAAATCATCCATGTATAATGTCATGGCATTGATCATTATTCAGTTTGTGTTTCTGTTATATTAACCTTATTAAATTTAGTGATATTGGGCCCACAATAGTTAGTATTGGTTTGAGGCAATGCTGAGGGCCTATAGGACCTGATTGGGGTCAAATGGCCGACTGTGTACTTGTACTAAGGCTGGTAGAAAAACTCCTATCTAATGCCATTTTTCTTTTATAAAGAAAATCATATAATGTTACAATACTGTCCTCTTTATTCTATGTCACTACCTGTCATGTGTTTAATTGTGTAATACACTGAAAACAGCTAAATCCATACTATACCAAAGCAGGCTTTCTGCAGGGTTTGCTCTGTCTACTTGCTGTTTAGGATGGGCCCTGTATAAAGCCCTCAATAAAATTTGCTTTGTCATGGTAAAGGATGAGTTGTTCATTTTCCTTCCAAGTGTTACAATAATTATTAATAATTAGTTTTAGTTACATGTATAGTCACTAAGCCACTTATTATGCCCCACAACAACATTGTTAAGGGAATGTAGTATTACCCTTTTCTCTCCATTTGTCTGTACGTGTATATCACATCTTGCTAAATTTTGCATTTGGATTAGTTTTCAGGTACTCTGGCGGGCATCCATGTTTCATGAACACATTTTTAGATCTTTATTAATTTGACTATTCCCAGGTGAAAGTTGTTATACTTGGACAAGACCCATATCATGATGATGGTCAGGTATGTTGATTAAAGAGAATCCATACACTGTTACTTAACTTCTGTCAGTTTGACTTTTTGGTGGGGGGGCTAGTTTTTGGGATTTTGCACTTGCAGACAATGAATTTAACAATGCTCAACTGAAAAAGGAGAGTGAGCTGTCCAACTGTCTGATCTGACTAATGCTGATTCAGAGCTGATCATTGTTTTTGTTTAATATAAAGGATGTTTTGTTCAGAATATTGTTGAATTTGTTCATTGAAAAGTTCACGCTTCCATCATAAGTTTCTTTTCCATTTTTTCAATAAAGCTTAGTCAGGCACTTTGTTTCACTCATCAGATCACTGCCACCTCACCTTTCTCCATGTGGGTTTGAGTCTCGGGCTCAGCCAATGTGAGTATGTGAGAAAGCTTGCCAGTGGCTTCCCATGGATTGTTGGTTCTTAGAGGGGTTTTCCAGGATTCTTCCGCTGCCAGCTCTACTGGCCGCCATGTATAGCCAATCATGCACTGAAAAAGGCGCTAAACCCCCAAACCACAACAACAACAACTCATGAGAACTGATAAATGCTTGCCAAATGGAGAGCAGACTGATCTCACTTTATAATTTTTTACAGCTGATATTTGAAGGGTTGGAGAACAAGTTCCAGAAAACAACCTTTCACACAGTCAAATTTAGGCTATTAAGATCTCTATAATAACTGGTTGATAAAGAGTTTAGTTTGTGTGAGTACTTGAATGACTGGATGAATACATTTTGAGATTTTCAATGCCCGACTCCAGGCCCAATTCACAAATTTAAGCACCAACCAAAATGCAGTTTTTTCTTCAAACACATGAAAATTGATTCCCACAAAAATAAATAAATTCAGAGTATATGGTATTTGCTGATGTATCTAAAAACATGTATCCAACTCTGCACAGTGATGACTTAGATCCACTTAATGATGATTGTTTAGGAAAATTGATGCATTACATGTATCACTTAATGATGATTGCTTGTGAAAATGTTGTAATGTATTACAGGTATCACTTAATGATGATTGCTTGTGAAAATATTGTAATATATTACATGCATCCATCTTGGCACAGTGAAGAACTCAACCCAGTTAAAAATGATGATCAGCTATGAAATGTTGGAATATTTAACTTTCAAAATATATAATTTTACAAATGTAGCTAAGTGTCAAGGAATCCAAAGTCACTTCTGATGTATATGATGGTCTGCACAGTGAATACCAGGATCCACTGTCACTTGATGACTGTTTGTAAAATATTACATGCATCACTTAATGATGATCACAATGTTTGATTATTACATGCTTCCAACTCTGTACAGTGAAGACCTAGATCATGATCATGTACTGACAATTGCTTGGGAAATGTTGGAAATATATTGGAATATTTAACTTTAAAACATGTTTATTTTCACATAGCTAAGGTTTGTATAATTCCAGATTCACTCAAGATTTGTAGGTAGGTGTGCATTTTCTTGCACTACACTTGGTTGAATATATATCCACAAGTAAGGGCCATTAAATAAAAATCTATGAG
The DNA here is from genome assembly GCA_016617855.1 of Megalonaias nervosa. Classification (NCBI taxonomy): domain Eukaryota; kingdom Metazoa; phylum Mollusca; class Bivalvia; order Unionida; family Unionidae; genus Megalonaias; species Megalonaias nervosa. The sequence goes on from JAECUM010092903.1 coordinate 28,605, forward strand.
AAACACAAGAAAGGGCCATTACAAAGAAAATATGGGAAACACAAGTAAGGCCATTACAAAGAAAGTATGGGAGAACAATTGCCCATAAAATGATAGCTCAAAAAGTGTTTACAGTAATTAATCAGATCTGCACAGGTTGAAGATTATAGACTTCTTAACATGTAATGTTGAAATATGGTGGACAATCAGATCTGTGTACAAATAAACACGAAGTAGTAGGACTAATATACACAAAGTTGAAATATTGTGCACACAGATCTGTGAAGGATGCACACAAAAATCACAAAGAAATGTTATGCATACACAGTTTGTGTAGGATGCACAAAAAGCACATACAAATTCCTACAATGGTAGAAATATTGTGCAGATATACACAAGTTCATCTGTTTTATATATATCTATATTTTTATGTAAATTCTGGTACATGATTTTGTCTAATTTATGTCATTTTTATTCTCTGCTGTAAATTGTGGTGATTATTTATAGCTGGATTTTTTTATGTGGATAGTTCTTTTCAAGATATTAAAGAATTCAAAATTGCATAGGATCTATAAATAGGTGATTATGTATGTGTTGACAGTTACTAATAATATAATTATTAGTAAATATGTTTATGAGATTTGGCCTTTTTCCTGTTGAACAGATTGGTCCGGTGGTATCTTAGAAGAATTAAGTTAATTCCTATTGGATGAATTAGGTCACATGAATAGGTATTTTGAAATATTAGATTGAATAGTACGATCTGTCATGGAGGGTATTTTGTGACATAGAGTCATAATATACACTTTGAAGTTGTATATAAGGAGACAATTGAGTAATCAGATTTCATTCCTGTTTTGGAGTCATTCTTATTTCTTGTATTCCTGTTATAACATCAAAGCTGCAGATATGTTTTATGTTGTATTTAGATATTATTTGAGAGGAAAAACATTTGATTGGACTGTTCTGTGGAAGTAGAAAGTGCTCATGTTTTGGACTATACTTTTATTCTGGAACTGTTGTGAATTATTCAAAGGAGTTATGGATAATGCCATTTTGAAAATGTCATGATTGTTGGTGGAAGAATATTGCCGGTTTTGAAGTTTATAAGGAACTTTTCATTCTTTTGGACATGAATATAACTCTTTCAGGATTATTTTGGACTCATTTCATAAATACTGTAAGTTCCTATCACATTTTCATTTATAACTTTGATGATTAAATTATTTGTCAAGTTTGACAAAACTTGTTGGTATTTTTTCATTCCGTTACTTGGTTTATGACCATAGAGATGTAACACAGTATATACTTTAAAACTTGACAGAATTAAGGTAGAAATAGTGTGCACATAAACATGTTCAACATGTACTTTAAAACTTAAACACAAATTAAGGTAGGAATATTATGCACATATATCTGTACAGTATGGACATAAAAAACACACCTTAAAGTAGAAATATTGTGCACATACACACATCTGTACAGCATACATGAAAATACATGTACTGGTTAAGGTCAAATTGATTTAGACATACCATATGACTCGCTTATGAGTCAGATCAAACTGCCAACAAGATAGATCCAGATCGTCATAGTATAATGCACCTGCAGATGGGGGTCCGTTTTGTTTTTTCTACTGATTCCTTCTAACAAATTACACAGACTCAGACCTGCATTATGCACCAGCAGATTTGAGTCTGAGCAGTTTGCAGTTGGACTCATAAGCAAGCAAATAAAGTACACATATATGTGCAGCAAGCATGATAAAACTCATTCACCAATAGATTTTATACTTGATGATTTTTAGTACACCTTAGTCCGCGGTAGTGTAAGCACTACGTGAAAACGATTGGCTATTGTCAAGGTCATTTCATCTAGTCTGAATAAAGAATGTTTTATTTTTAAATTTATTTCAGAGTGAGAGTAGATAGGGATTCTTGCTACGTGACAAATTGCATATTTCCTATTGCTTTGTTAAAGTGTTAAGAGACCACGTAATCTATCTCGCAAGAACGGGATGATAATTTGGGTGGATATAATACCCTTCCAGAGCGCTCGTCAGTCAGTTGTATTTCAGAAACCTTGAAGGCTGGATAGGTTTTTATTGTTGAAACCAGATTGTTTTTGAAGTTCATTTGTTTATGGAATTTAATAATTTATTCTCTAGAAAACCAAACGAGTGTACTGTTTTATATAAATTCTGGGAGATAGAAATTCAGTGGAAATTTATTCTGGAATTATTCGGAAACATAAACTGTGATTCAGTTGAGAAATTGTTGCTATTTGTACAAGGACCACATCTGACATCATCGCCTTCCATATTGGAACGTCGTTGAGATTCGAACCTGGATTCTAATAGAACTATTTAGTGATAGGACTTGTATTTTTCATTCTTAGGATTAAATTTTGGATTACATTCACCAACCGTAAGTCCTATTTCCAATTCTTGCATTGTTTTCCAGGGAAATAAATTATTTTGTTTAACTATACAAAGCTTGTTGACTTCACTCTTTTCTCTTGTTATTATTGTACGAGCCTACACGTAAATATATATATATATATATATATATATATATATATATATATATATATATATATATATATATATATATATATACACACACACACACACACACACACACACACACACACACACACACGTATATAACCTAGTTTTCATGTCATCACAGCAATTGTTTAATTTGACTAAAACAATGATCATTAATCACTCAAATTTAGTAGGTATAATTATATTCATATGTAGATCTGATGGGATTTTGAGGCCATAACAACATTTTACATTATTAATAATTTTGTTACATTGTTTTGAATCTTTTTGATTTATACATTTAGACCACACAAGGTGTGCATATGAAATTTTGAGTGCATGTTTGTATACATGTGTAGAAGACCAGATTAGATTTTCATGGTATTATAAAAGTTATTCAATTTTTTCAAAAAAATTTAAATTTGTTTGCTTGCTTTTGGTCTGCAGTGGGAACATACATTTTTAAAAATCCATGCCTAATTTAAAAAGTTTTGTATTTGAAAAGGAAAATTATGCAACAGTTATGACTGGCTTGACTGTTTGTTTATCTGAGCATTTTATACAATATATAATGTGAAATTACTGATATTCATGGACAGTTTCAAACATCTTACCCAATTCACTGCTAGTAATATTGTACAATTCCAATATCAGTAAAATTGCAGTTTTTGAAAATTATCATCATTCAGGAATATCAATTTCTGATTGATCTATAACACATTGTAAGTTAGAATTTTAAAGACAAAGAGAATGAATGAATTTTGTTTGTTTCAGGCAATGGGTCTATCTTTCTCGGTGCCCAAAGGAATCACTGTACCTCCATCTCTGAAGAATATTTACAAAGAATTAGATCGGGATCCAGAAATTTCTGGATTTAAGGAACCAGATCATGGTTGTCTAGAGAAATGGGCCAAGGATGGAGTACTTTTACTAAATGCTACATTGACTGTTGAGTAAGGTTCTTGGAAATCCTGCATTTAAATTTTTATATTTGTCTATCAAGGTCGTCCAGGATGGTCCTGGTCCAGAACATGCAATACATCTTGGATACAAAATCAGATTCAGATTTTTGAATTGTGATTTTTGAGAACTAAACTTAGAATGAAAGTAGCCTTTCCAAATATCGAAATTATTTGAATTTTAAGTGGGTTGAAAGTTCCAACTTTTCATAACATCTTTAAACTTCTACTGGTTGATAATCTTGTGAGATATTGTAAGATAACTATGCACAAACTTGGCAATAAGAATGGCTGATTTTATAAATTGTGCATATTATCTCCCTTGCTCATGTTGCAAGGTAAAGGTTATTAATTCAGATATTTGTTTTCTTTAAAAAAAAATCACTCAAAATGTATTATGCACAATTAAAGAGTAAAATATATTTTTAATTTAATATTAATATTTGTATATAAAATTCATCCTAAAATGTAAAGGTTAAGCCATCTCAAACAGCATCAGCATCAGAAGTTGAGATTCATTTTGTCCCAAAGCACCAGTCCAGAATTATCAAGAAATTCATCTTATAGAATATATCACTTGCAAAGATTAGCAAACTGCCAAATTTTTTTTAACGTCATTTATGAAATTACACGGCTGTGACATACACAGTCAAAATAGTGAAGAAAAATGACTAAAGAAAAATGTCTGGATAATACAGTCATGTACTTTATACTTCTACTATGCCAATTATATACTTAAATATAATCTATTTTTAATGGAATATCTCAGAGTCTGTAACAAAACAATGTTCAAAATTAATTTGATGCAGAAAAAAAAATTGTGGCACGTGATTTCAATATTTTTATCAAATCATAAACTAACTTCGATCCAGCATATGCAACACTGGTAAAATTGATGTAGATCAGGAGCAAATATAAACTGCAGACCCTTATGGAAGCTGTAGACCGTACCATGAGGGTGACAGAGCAAGAGATATTAAAGATTTCATTTGTAAACTACATACATTGTTACTTCAAGTCATGGACCTATAGCTGGCATTGAAGTAACAAAATATTGAACCTTTTGCTGACGTAAACTAAAATCACAATCATAATAAATACATTAATGAACTGAGATTAGAACTTAAAGAGTTTTTCAAACACAAGGCCAGATACTAATTTCATTTGCACCATTAATACCCATGAAATTCATGGACTGACTTCTTATTCTAAGTATTCCTATGCAAACTTTCATTTTATTCTAAAATTATTAAGTGAAGTACTATTATTTTTTAATGTAGGGAGAGGATGTCAATTTTGGGGTAGTAGTAGTTAAAAGGGGAATCACTTTTTTCTTGACACTTAAATTTGGGTCTATACTTCTGACAAGGAAGGGTATTCCATTTTCTTAACAGATAGGTAGTTGTGGTAATGATGTTAGTGCAGCCTTGGGCTTATTATCTAAGGCTGTAGGTTTCATACCTACCCAGGCCATCCCAAGTTGGCTGCCTCAGAGTGTCTTTGATACCCACCCAGGCCATCCCAGGTTGGCTGCCTGAGAGTGTCTTTGATACCCACCCAGGCCATCTCAAGTTGGTTGCCTCAGAGTGTCTTTGGGAAAGGCATTAAGTTCCCATTTCTTTGGCAGTATAATACTCTTAGAGTGCCAATAAAAACCAACCAAACAGATAGATCCTGATTCATTTGTTTTTAAATTCATTTTTTGCTACAAAAACAGACTTCAAAAACATTGGTGTATCTGGTGAGGAGTCATAGATAATAATAGTCTCCCCTACATAGTTACTTTTCCAGCATCAGTGGTGCCAGTATTGAAGTTTTCCATTTAAGTTTTTGAAGGTCATGTATCTTCAACATCAGTTGTTGAATTGAAATGAAAATTTAGGATAGGTCTAAAGTTTATATGTTGATATGTGAGGAGTTCCTATCTTGCCATTCTCATTAACAGAAGCATAGTTGTCAACAATGTTAAAGTTTTGTGTGCACATTTATGAAAGTCAAATAGAATGGTTTTACAGATAAGCATATAGGCACAGATGAGACATTGGCACTGGGTTCTGCAAAACACTTGTATTGAATATCATGATTATGGTGGAAACATTTTCAACCTTAATGACACTTCTCACGTCCTGGAAAGACAAACTGGAGTTTTCAATAAAGACCAAAACTTTTGTTGCCCATTAAATAAACGAATAAAAATGACAGCTGTCAAAAATACTTTGATATATAGGGTATATGAATAGCTCTTGAGGTACCTTTATAGAGCAGTTATCACTTACATGTATATTTGTTACAGTTATACCAGGTGGCAAGAATTTATTAAATTGGCAGTCTCTGACATTCAACTTGTCCTGCATTAGTGGCACATTACCTTATGTCTCCACTTTCAGTACAGATACTGTTTAATGTTTTTGAAAGAAAAGATTAAACATAAATGCTGAAATTATCTAAGGTATTCTTTAAAATGGTTCAACACAACACTGGCTTATTGTCTTTTTTGCTTTCTATTTATATAGATTTTTACCATATTTACCTTGTATGTTGGGACACCATAAATTAAATTTTAAAGTAAATTTTTTGTGCACTATATATTCTGGGACAGATAGTTTCTTTGAATTGTAAGTTGTGGGATGCCTTTTTAAATCATTTAAAAAGTACATGTCAGAAAATGTACTCCTTTAAATTTTATTTTAAAAAATATAAAACTGTACTTGAGTTAAAACTCTTTAATCCACTGCAGCATCATCTCATGAACCCTACCCTTCTCCTGCACACGTACGATCCATCCTTTCAGTGCATGAAAAGTTTTAGCTTCCTCATGCCATAAAAATTATCATTTAAAACAACAAATCTACTGAAGTGGAAACTGCAAGGACCAAAGTCAGATTTTTTAACAATCTGCACCAGTCATGTTAATTCTTACACTTTTAACCCCCGTCTTATCAATGGTCCATCCGTTAAAGAGATCCAAGTACAATGGAATTTCATCCATGATAACGATCATATTGTTGGCAAAATCATCTTCTCTTCTTGCCTTCACAAATTCATCAAATGAGTTTATTTTCTCCAAATCTTCTGGGCAATGCTGGGTCATTGATGTCCATGCACGAAGCACTATATTGTGTCACTTTAAACATTGTTCCATTGTTTCAATTTATTTTTGAAATTCCTTTGAATACCATTATAAAGGAACCAAAGTTGGCTTCCCTATTTTGGCCAATTTTGTATATATTTAAATTAAAAAGATATAAAAAAAAATTGACAAACTTAAAAGAATCCAAAGTCAGCTTCCAATGGTTCGCTTGCTTTGTAATAAAATAACGTCTGTATTTGATATCCTGTCAGTAAGTTCAAACAATGAGTTTATTGCTTGCTGCCAGTTGTGTTTATTCATCACCTGGGCTTCTATTTGCTTGGCATCTGTAGTCAGATGGGTAAATAGTATACACAGCAATAACTTGCTTGAAGAATACTTTTTGTAATCCATGCTAGCAAAAAGATTATCATTTGCACTCATACTGAATGTATTTTCAAATAATGATTTTTATTTGTAGGATACTGTTATATAGTTAACCTGGATATAATACAATCTTAGTTATTTTGCACCTAACATTGTATCATGCATGAATGGCAGGTACATTCAAGCAATTGGTTGATATTTCCCTGTCTTGTTTGAAATTTTGTTGCCTCCAGTTTTCAGTCAGATAATATATTTAAGCCTTTTAAGTACAACCAAACATGATTCGTTTCTCTATATACACGTTAATGAACAGTGTGTCATGTGTTATCTGACATAAGCAATACATGCTACCTTATGGATGCCTATGCTAAATATACAGAGTTTGTGGATATATTTTTTGTCAATGATCATGAAGAAAATAAAAAGAGGAATTACTGACAACAATACAAAGTTAGTTTATTTCATTTTATTTATCAAATAAACATTTTATTTATCTATTTTATTGCAACACACAGTGTGTGTGTGTGTGTGTGTGGGGGTAAGTTCAACGCAAATTTATTTTGTTTTTTAAGTCTTACGACATAAGAACTAGTTGATAACGTTTCAACATAAGTTCTGGGACAGGAAAAAAAATTACAAATTCCCAATATATACGGTAAATACAGTAGTTAGTTTCTACATTTTCATTACAGAGCTCATAAGCCCAATTCCCATGCATCATTTGGTTGGCAGAAGTTTACAGATCATGTGATCAAGACTGTGAGCGACTGTGGCAGCCCAGCTGTGTTTATCTTATGGGGAGGTTTTGCCCACAAGAAAGAGAAGTTGGTTGACAAGTCTAAACATAAGGTCATCAAAACAGCCCACCCATCACCGTTGTCATTCAACAAGTTCAAGGGTTGTGGGTGCTTCTCGGAGTGTAACAAGTTTCTGAAAGGAATAGGCCAAACACCAATAGATTGGTCACTTCAGATTCTTTAACTTTTGCAAAGAGAAGTGATATTACTTGGAGAATAGAAATGTGAGTGAAAAAAGATGTTTTTGGTAGGAATTGTCAGAGTGTTTATTTTGATAATTTATAGATATATTGCATTGGTCAATATTTTGGTTATTTTTTAGCATTCATCACACATTTTACAGAATTTTTAATTGAGCACTGCTTTTGTGTATCTTATATCTTTCAGAGTATTTAAATATATAATGTAATGACTAGGAAGCAATCTATATTTATTTTATTCTTTCTTTAGTCACAGTATGAGCATTTGAATAGAGAGCATATCTATCAGCCATGACACTTGTGGCCAAATGCCACTTATTTTTTAGAGATCACTTGACAGTTGTTCAATTTTTACTGGGTCAGAAACTTACAACTTAGCTGCATATATGCAAGCAGCACATATGAAGCAGGTTTTAATATTGGAATGTCTTACAGACTGGAAAAGGTCAAATCATTGGCTACATTTTAGAGAGGAAGTAGTGAGGATTCTGTTTGTTATGCATGCTGCATTGATGAATTTCCTTAATTTCTGTTTAGTTCACTCACCAAACTCCAACTTACTGCATATACTAATCTGCAGTGCTAGTATTATGAGAGTTCTAATAGAATGTACTTTTTGATATAACAATGCACTCCTGTAGTGTTTTATTCTGTTCATTTATCAACACTGTGACTTTACACTTCTGAGAAAGGTTTGAGGGAAAGTTTAGGATCACTCAAAGTATAAGGCTATTGAGACAGGCCAGCAATTTCTGTTGTCATTGAATTAGAGACAGGTCAGCAATTTCTATTGTCATTGAATTAGCTGCAGTAGTTTAGCTCTCAGTGACGTGAGCACAAGTAATATAGATCACTGAGATATTCATTACAGACTATTTCAGTAAATGGTGTAATTTTTTAGAATTTAATTACATACACTTTTACTTCAATTGGCAATCATTAACTTTACTTTGATTTTCATACATCCATATTTCTTGAAATGTCATTATATATGCACCCAGAGAAATACATGCGAAAAAAATGTGTTTTTTTGGATGAAATCAACATTAAGGTGTTACCCAGTACCATATGGATTGAATATTGGATGCTATGATTTCACAATGAAAGCTGCATGCACTGAAAGAAAAATAAATTTTACTGCCAGTTTATTTGTTACGATTAGACCCAATGTCCTCTTATTCTGATCAGTTTAGCACCTGTTTTTCATTGTAAAGGTCCATAGCAATCAATGGTTTACGTCTAGAAGTATTTTTGATGACAATTAAGGTGCAGAATATTCAACAATTAGGATTGAAAAGGCTTTGGTTAAACTATATTAGTAATAAATTATACACAGTCAGCTGTTTAGTTACATAAGTCCGGTGAGTGATATCAGAAATCTTGTTTTATGATTGAGCTTTTATTATTACTTGTTCATTTTACACATTTACACATTTTCAAATGCAAGAGTGTGTAACTATCTTTGAGATAGATTTTCACGATATATTATGGCATAAAGTTTTGTTTATTATCCAGATAATATTCTTTATGTAAACAACTTGGCAATAAAGTACATAAAATGCATCTCACACAATGAAAATCGATTTGGAATATTTGCCCACAAGAAGGACAAGTTTAAGAATCAGTAGAAGCACAAGGTCACTAGAACATCCTAACTATCATTTGCCAAAGTTCCATGTTTGTTGTTTGCTTTTTGAATTGTTGCTAGACCATTAAAGACTTGGATAAACACAAATAGATTGGTCACCAGAGATGCTTTTTAATTTTTATAGCAATAGCGTGGATATAGTTTAAGAAAGTTCCACTGTGTTCAGAAGTGGTATACATATTCTTCAGTTGGTTAATATTATCAGTGAATTACAAGATTTACACCTTTATCTTTTAATTTTGATAACATATTTTCAGATCTTAACTTTACCAAAAAATTGTTATTGTTATTATTTTCATTATTATTATTGTTATTATTATTATTATTTCTCATTTAGGTGAAAGGTAACAGTTTCCATTTATTCTGTCAGTTTGATAAATGCTAATGGAGTTTACAAGTTGCTTAATTTTTACTCCTTTTAACACACAAGTTTCTTTTATAAAAATTCTTGCAGTTGCATATTTACATTATAGTAAAAGCTGCTTTTCAAAATTTTAATATTTAAATGCTTTATAAACACATCAAATTACATATTGTTTTGAAAACATTTTCAATTTATATAAATTTGAAGTAACGTTCTAAAGAAAATAATATCAGTATTGAACAGTGTGTCACTGATCATAATTGTATTGTTCTCTTGGGCATCAGTGTTAAGTTTGTTCATTTTCCTCTATCATGTATTTTAAGAACTTTATCTTTTTAACCTAATACTCTTTACAAAACTTTGTCATCTTTTACCTTTATCTTGTAAGAGAAAATATTTGCTTCTGTTTGGGATGGTTTATCTTCCTGAATATTTAAAAAAAATTTCAGCTTTATATTGTTGCAACTTTTATAAGATCATTGTCGTTTCTCTTGAGGGACTATATCTTTATGTTTATTTTGGAAGTCATTGTTGTTGCTGTGGGCTTAATGGCATTCTTCAGCACATGGTAGGCATCTTAGCCACTATATCTGGTGGAGGAAGAACCCAAGAAAATCCTGGGAAAAACTGCTGACCCATGGGAAGCTGGCAAACATTCTCACATACCTGTGTTGGACTAAGCCAGAGACTTGAACCCAAGTGGACAGAGGTGAGATGTCAGTGATCTTTAAAGGTGAGCACCTCAAACCATTCGGCCACCTGGGGCCCCTATCTTGGAAGCATATATTTTCCTGAAACTGCAGCAATTTTTCCTCTAATTTTTTTAGAATTTTACTTTTGATTAGCACTATTATAGCAAAAATTGTGCTGATGCACTGTTCAACCCTATATATTCATTTATTTTCATTTCTTTTGAAATTGTTACATATACAGTCCAGAAAATAAGTGTTGTATGAAGAAATACCAAACATACACCAGTGACTTGCTAATTGCTTCAGCAATTATGTGTTACTAACAATGTTTTTTGAACATGCAAAAAACTTGGAAGCATCCACAATGCAGAACAATGTACGTAAGTGACCTGCTTCCTGATCTAGGACGTCACCTTCAACCCCAACTATTATTTTGATGATACCTTTCCCATGTTCACACCTTATCATGCAAATAGACCTGTTCCTAGCTCAAAGGTTAAAGTCACTTGTAGAGAAAAAGTCACAAGACAGGCATATTGCATGCCCTATGTGGTGCACTTGTTATAAACACAGTGAACAAGTAATTTTGTTCTTCTTTACTAAATAACTGCAGAGAGTAACTACTTTTGAAAATTTTATTTAAGATATTTTGGAGTTTTATTAGCCCAACTGGTCAAAGCCCAGATTAAGTTTTGAGGTGGTCTGTTATCCATCATCCCTCCATCAGTTGGCACAAGTTTGTATTCACTATTCCTCCTAAACCAATTGGAGGATTAAAAAAAAAACAACAATAGACACCTTTCTGTTTCATAATAGGTTATGACTCCTGAGCTTTTGACCTTATCACAAGGCCTCCATTACAGGAATGACTTCTGGACTGGAGTTGCGTTATCAACTAAATGTTGACCACATGACAAAATACTGTACAATGGCAGAAATTTCCAATCAGGAATCACGTATCAAAACTGGCTCCTCCTCCATTGATTTTACTAGCATTTAGTTTCCTCCCCAGGGTATTATTTTTCCTACTGAGTATTCTGATATTATCCCCAAAAATAGTATACCCTGATTCTTTGCAATATTCACCAACTGCTGTCACGGATTCTCAGTTGGTGTACAAGTGTTCTTTAACTCTTGTTTCAATGCTTATTGTGGTTTCCCAATGTTGTCTTTTCCACCATTATCTCACTGTAGTGTATAGATGACTAAGCACTTCTTATTCAAAGGAGTTTGGTCTTTAGAATGTACCAAGATTGATCGGATGGTGTTTTCAGGTTTGTATATCACATTAACTCTCTGCTTTCGGAAGATTTTTTTTTTATCTTTCAAATATAAACTACATAAAAATATATATTTTTAGTTTTTTTGACTGACAATGGCTTTAGTAGGTAACAATATTCATTCTAGAATTGGAGGATTGTCATGACTCTTTACGCACTATCATTCTAGGTTTTAGTTTGACCTCAGTGTAAATGGTGCTGTTCTGACATCCAATATGGCCACCACAGTGGCTACCTTTAAAATCTTGTTATCAACATGTGTTTTTCAATATGAGACTTCTTATAACCTCCAGTTGTTTCCTGATGAAAATAGTGATGATCTGACATCAAATATGGCACCCATCTTGAAAATCTTGTCACTAATTCTCCCAATTGTAAAGTCATATTGACATGGGTTTTTCACCTGATGATTTGTCATGTCTTGTTGACCCTAAAGAAAGATCGTGCTGATCTGATATCTATATCTTCACTGCAGCCATTTTAAAATATATTGTTATTGCTACTTCTCTTCAATATAAGTCATATTGACATGTAGTTTTCATCAGAAGACATCTTATGGTGTCCAGTTTTGGCTCCTAATGAATAGAGGAATATGAATATGGCCACCATCATGGTCCTCTTGAAAATTGGATTGCTAGAAGTTTTGTTTGGCCAGGATTGTGTCAGTTCCTGCAAGGGACTCTCGTTTATGTCTTGTTACTTGACATATCATAGAAGTAATTTAACTTTTGATGCAGATGATATACTCTTTGTGCAGCTTTTTACATTTTTACCATCAAAAATGATGTCAGTTTTGAAGTAATATATGCACTTTTAATAGAAATAAATCAGTATATAAAAATCTGTAGTTTTAGTTATTTTTCTCACATTGTGGGCATGTGTAATATATGTAGCATTCAACTAATACATGGGATGAATAAAATGGGTGTATTAACATAAATTTGTTAATGTTGTTACAGTTTGTGGAATATATATATATATATATATATATATATATATATATATATATATATATGCCTCACTTTTATTAGTCGAGCTGATATTGTGCAACTATATCAGTGCAGTTGCTGGCTTTGGTCCTCTAGAATGGTGGACGTATTGAACACTAGCTATCCTGAACATTTGCTATCTGAACATTAGCAATCCTTATTTGCAACAGGAGAGTTAACATTAACATGTAGTCAGATGAAAACAGGTTTAAATTGTTTAAATCTGACACTCTTGGTGTGCATTTCCGCCAATTAGATAAATTCATGATGATCCCAATCTCAGTCTTAATGAGTCTTATATCGATAATGTGGAGGAAACCAAATATTTAGTTATTATTTTTGACCAGAACATAACCTTCCTTATTAGATATTTAAGGCAGACTGTGGAGCAGATAGGATAGTCATACTCATTTATACTAACATTAATAAAATCTAAACTTGATGCTGGCTTGATTGTGTACAGAACAAGAGATGTGAATGACTGAGCAACAAGCAAAAGCTTATTTTGAGCTCTTTCCTCAATAACAATATTTTTTTAAATATGTAACTGATGTGAATAATGAAGGTATAATATAGCAACCACTGAAACATCCTAACGGGGTATTAAGGTAACAAATTGTAAGTACAATTCTAACGGGGTATTAAGGTAACAAATTGTAAGTACAATTCTAACGGGGTATTAAGGTAACTAACGGGGTATTAAGGTAACAAATTGTAAGTACAATTCTAACGGGGTATTAAGGTAACAAATTGTAAGTACAATATTATAATAATGCAGACAGCAACTAACAAGTGTTTACAGCAGAAACATGTTACTGTATACAGTATGACCCCACTATAGCATACTCCATTATAACACAAATTCGGATATAACATAATCATTGCATGACTCCTGAAATTTGATATGCATGTATTTTTCTCGTATGTGGAAAAAAAAATTTTCATCTTAAAAATATGAAAATTTCATGCAAATAATTTACTATCATTTTTGGGGAAGAGAGCATGTGTGATTTCTAATATAAGTCAATCATGTTATGGCTTCTGAAATTTCGTATGCATGTATTTTTCTCACGCACACAAAATATTTTTTCTTCTTAAAAGTATGAAAAATAATGTGTAAAAAGTTTATTCAGGGATCATTCTGGCCTTAGCCAATGTTGCAGATTGTGATTTTTTTCTCTTATTGGTGACAAAATATATCATCTGGCAATTTGTTTTGCAAAAGCATTGTTAGTTGTTGAAAGTTGTATACACAGTCTTTCGTTTAGAGTGGAGAAATTCAAATGCATAATGAAAGGAAGCTGCAAACTTGGATATAAGATGCACTGGAATCTGTATATTGTTGCATAAACAAACCCTTTGTTCATATTGACAAACCATCTTAACAGGGCATTGTTGTATCATAATCCACTTAAGCTGAGATCTGGCCTGAGTACTTTATGCTGCTACTGGAACCAAATGACAGCTAATTTTTTAAAAAGCTACCCAGAAAAAATAGTTTTGGTGAAATTTCAAAGAGAACGGACTCTACTTGCATCTCAACAAAGAGGAGAAAAGAAACAAAACTTTTTGTTAAGATGTTGGCACTTATGGCATGGGGCAGGGTAGATAAAGGACTTTTAACTTTAGCTCAGGGAGTTGTTGATACCGGAGGTATAACAGCTTAATGTGAAGACATCAGTAATGATCAAGCAAATCTGTTAGATTTTATTACGTATTTATTGACCTACTTGAACGTCTCATTGACCTAACCAACTGCAATGGGTTATCCATTAATAAAGATGTTATACCTGTGACATGGTGCAATATTTCTATTGTTTGGTTTCTGAGAGTAACATTTTGCACAATCCAGCAGAAAATGTTTTGCTGTTCTAGTTTGCTGCATGAACATCTATTGTTAGTTGACAAATGGTTTAATAAACTACAACCAAGTCTTCTGTGCATAATTTGTGCTATTCTTTCTCCTTGAATGTAAAAAATTGCAAATTTTCCTTGATTCATATTTAGGTGTGATTTAAAAGAGTCCAGCAAAGGATTCTTTCGAACATCCACAGGGAGAATATTCCACTCTTTAACAGACTTTGGGGATTTGTATGGGAGCTTTCAGAAGTTTTCCTTCAGATAGCCTCTTTGGTGAGGCAAATGAATCATCACTTTCTCTCAGATGAATGAAATTGCTTCTGAAGTGCACTACCAGATTATCTTCCTATCCATCTAATCCTGTATATGACACTGTCTTTAGTCCCAGAAAACCTACCCTTATATAACTGTATATGACAGTCTTTAGTCCCAGAAAACCTACCCTTATATAACTGTATATGATAGTCTTTAGTCCCAGAAAACCTACCCTTATATAACTGTATATGATACTGTCTTTAGTCCCAGAAAACCTACCCTTATATAACTGTATATGACACTGTCTTTAGTCCCAGAAAACCTACCCTTATATAACCGTATATGACACTGTCTTTAGTCCCAGAAAACCTACCCTTATATAACTGTATATGACACTGTCTTTAGTCCCAGAAAACCTACCCTTATATAACTATATATGACAGTCTTTAGTCCCAGAAAACCTACCCTTATATAACTGTATATGATAGTCTTTAGTCCCAGAAAACCTACCCTTATATAACTGTATATGATACTGTCTTTAGTCCCAGAAAACCTACCCTTAGATGTCTTTAGTCCCAGTGAAAACCTACCATCTAACTGTATATGACACTGTCTTTAGTCCCAGAAAACCTACCCTTATATAACTGTATATGACAGTCTTTAGTCCCAGAAAACCTACCCTTATATAACTGTATATGATAGTCTTTAGTCCCAGAAAACCTACCCTTATATAACTGTATATGATACTGTCTTTAGTCCCAGAAAACCTACCCTTATATAACTGTATATGACACTGTCTTTAGTCCCAGAAAACCTACCCTTATATAACCGTATATGACACTGTCTTTAGTCCCAGAAAACCTACCCTTATATAACTGTATATGACACTGTCTTTAGTCCCAGAAAACCTACCCTTATATAACTGTATATGACACTGTCTTTAGTCCCCAAAATCAAACATTGTATAACTATATGATATTGTCTTTAGTCCCCCAAAACAAGCCTTGTATAACTGGAATCCAGATGTCATTCAACCTTTTTGTTGTTGCTGCAGAATTCTAAATCCCAAAATTCCACCTTGGTTAATAGCCCCCCCCCCTCCCCCCAATAACTGGATCTTTGCCATTGTAAAATATTGTATAGTAATCCTCTTGTTTTTCAGATTAAATTCAGCACATTCTGGGCCCTCAAGTCATGGCCATGCATCCCATTACACTGATGATTCAACAAATATAGACGACATAGTAGCCACCATTGCAACACTGTACCATCTGGAACTGATTACTGCATAAAGCCTCCAATTTTGTATCAGAAATTTGACATATTGAGATCTTTTAACCAAAATGAAGATCTCTCAAAAATTAAATTTCAACTTTTTGGACTCCATTTCCACACTGAAAGCCCTGCAAAGCCTTACCATATATACACGCTTATAAGTTGAGTCGGATTGCAAACTGCACAGATCCAGATCTGTTGTTGGATAATGTGCCATCCACGTCTTTGCAGTTTGTTAGGAATAAATCGGTTGGAACAAAATATAAACCCTGATCTGTGGACACTTTATACTATGGAAGATAAAGACGTTGTTTGCAGTTTGACTTGACTTATAAGCGAGTATATAGGGTAAATTTGATAGCTGTTAAATATCCAACATTTTGCTAAACAATTTGCTAATAAAATCTGGAATAATTATCCTGCACAATTGACTGCCTAATTGCATTGGAACTGAGGATAATGAAAGGCAGATAAAGCAACCAAGTCAGACTTTTAGTCACTCTTTTCTGAAAAGAAGATTCTACAGTGTTACATAAATTGGCCTGTTGTATGTACTTGGTGAACTATGTGGAATGTAAACTCCATAGAAAAACTTCAGAGCAACTCGTACAGAACAAATCCAAGAGATGATGATGTATTGTGTTGTTTGTGTATAGGACACAGTTCTGACTCTGGCATACTTAGCTCTACCAGTGTGCATATCAGCTTAGCATCCACTGAGAGAGAGACGCATTCTTGCACAGGGTATCAAATTCCACCCTGTGTGAAAGAAATATTTTGATGGGAACTTACTTTATAGCCTTTATGATTGTGTGCCATTGGGGAAAATCTTAAGAGTTTCTAAAAGAATGCTGTTTGTATAATATATTTTGACCCCAGATTTTTCAAGCACTTTAATTTTTAATGAAAAAGTTTTACATTTCATCTTCTAGGACATCTTTTAATCTTATTTGGAAGGGTTTAACTTCGATTGTTTTTGCAATTTTTACCTTCAAATTTGTTAACATTACATTTAATACCAATGATCAGATTAATGAAAATTGTTAACATTACATTTAATACCAATGATCAGATTAATGAAAATTGGGATTTAATGCAGCATTGGCAAGATAAGCATCCTGGAGAACTCTTACCAGCTGTATGTGTAACTGTATGTATTGCCAAATTCATAGTATAAGGGAGTTAACCCAGTGAACACTACCATACAAGCCTCAGTGATTGTGGCCTTTCTACAGCTAAATTTCTGATCATTTAAGACCCACTTTTGAGTGAATAAAAAGGTACCTGACCACCAGCTGCATAAAATGATAAGGTACATTTTTCTACATTTCTGTGTGACTTTGCTATTTGTTTCTCTGTAACAATTTCAACCAAAGTTATTGAGCAAAGTTGGATGTAAAAAAAAAAATTCTGTACAAGACTTGCTTTAGCTGATGGTTTAGGGATACAGTTGAAAGAATCTAGACTTTAAAGTATTGCTGACATTGCTCCATAATGATTTAGATTGCTCTCTGGACTTGACAGTCAGAACACTTAGCATCATAAATATGCATTTGTTTATGTAAAAATATTGTTATATTAGACTACTTATAAATAATGTGTTTTACCTGGGTGACCCAGATGGTGAAGGGTGTAAATCTTCTGGAATGGCTTCACATATGAAGACATTTACATGCCATGGAATTGGGTCGGACCCTATTTAATTGGAGGTGGGGGGCTAGGATTTTACTGAATAATTTGTGGCCCATAAATAGCTTGAAAAAAAATGATAAATACCAACACATACATAAATATATACATACCAACACATACATAAATATATACACACCAATGCATACATAAATATATACACACCAATGCATACATATATACACACCAACGCATACATAAATATATACACACCAACGCATACATAAATATATACACACCAACACATACATAAATATATACACACCAACACATACATAAATATATACACACCAACACATACATAAATATATACATACCAATACATACATAATATATACACACCAACACATACATAAATATATACATACCAACACATACATAAATATATACACACCAACAGATACATAAATATATACATACCAACACATAAATATATACATACATACATAAATATATACATACCAACACATACATAAATATATACACACCAACACATACATAAATATATACACACCTACACATACATAAATATATATACACCAACACATACATAAATATATACATACCGGCACATAAATTTGCAATAAACCAATGTTTTGTATATGGGACATGAAGAAACTTTCTGACGGTCTTGTTGAAGACATTTAATACCATCACCAATATTCCAGCCCTGAGCAGATTATTTGTGTACCTGGGTCTAAGCCCATTGTTGCATGCGAGTGTCAAATACAAGGATATGGGAGAGGTTATCTAGAAATACACTCTGAGTCTATCTATTCCATACACATGTGCATCAAAATTTGTTGTGTGTTTAACTACTATTGCATCTTTCAATGCAATGTGGTGAATTTTGGCAGGCATTGTTGATATCAGGTGAACACAATGCATGTGGATTTGCCATCATGCTCCGATGGTTTTGTATTGCCTCACAGCAATAGCAGAAAAGACCATATTGTCTAGCTGTGGTCCATCCTCTGTACATCATCCCCGCTGTTGTACCATGAGTATCAAGAAGTTACTAATATAGATTAAAAAAATGTAAACGTTGTATTATTATCATATGTAGCAGACATTATTTTCAGGCCCCTACAGCCATTTTTTATTTTGATGTGCCCATTTTTGAACACATTTCTTGTGATATTTTTTTACAAGAACTTTATTGTATGATTGAGGAAAACCCACTTAAGGTAGACAAATAAAATTCAGTAGGAATGTCTGTATTCACATATAGCTGACCTGATTATATTTTCAGGCCATTAGTGTTTTGTTACTTAAACAGTAATGAACTTGTGGATCAATTGATAAACAAGTTTCTTAATGGGACTGAAGCTCTACTGGCTGAAAAGAATTTCCAGGAATTGAAAATAAAAATATTTATTCTGCAGAGTGTTGAAACGATTCTCTGATATTCTTCATAAATAAGATTTTCATATTGGCCATGGTGGCAGCTATTTTGGATGCATTTTACACAGACCTGGAGAGCTTATTAGATGACCTATTGTCCTTTGCCCATCTGTCTGTGAGCACGAGTTTGTTATTGCTACATCGCCACTCCTTCTAAACTACTTGGAGGATTGCCATGAAACTATACACATACATGGTTGGTCCTGCCTTACTGAGCAAGAAACTTTGGGGTCCCTACGTTATAAAAATGTTATTGCAAAGAAACATCATAAAGCTCCATGATTCCAGCTTTCTTTTAATTAAAGTTAGGCGATAGTTATATAGTTTTAGGACAATGAGCTTGAGCTTGAATTTCTTGCTCAAATTTGTATATACGTCCAAATTTGCCAGTACAGTATGTGAAAGAACTTTTGGTCCGCACTGATTGCATGTTGATTACACAATATAGATGAACATACATACATGTATATACATCCAGTACTGGGTGGGAAGGCAGTTAAAGGGGGGTGCTGTGGACATAAGGCATGAAAGTCAGTGCCAGGGCTTATGTTCGGAACTCCATTTGATAGCCACTATCTGTGTCATGATGTCATGATTGGTTATAATGGGAGGAAGGATCATGGTATCCTATTCAGGAATCCAAGACATAGATTGAGACTGTCAGAACCAGCATAGTCCATAGCTATTGACATTGGATGCCAACATCTGGTACTAGCCATCTCAGGAAAGATCTCTAGCCAGTACTGGCATGTGCTAATATATCTGCTGCTGGACCACTGTTACTGTCAGATGGACCACTAAACCAAGCTAGTACTCACCCCCCGAGGTAAAGCCACAAAGACCTGGTCAAGTTGACAAGGCAAAGGTAACTGGGGCACTGTATGAAAAGCCTGTGATGGCCTGTCATGCTGACATTTCTTTTGGATCGTTGAGCTTTCAGCCTTTAAAGTCTTTGCTAACATAAAGAAGCTGCCTGAATTGTATCCAAAGGAAGAAGCTCACCCTTTTTCACTCAAATAAGGGGAATGGGGCAGGGTAGAAAGTAAAGTAGTGGGAGGAGGAAACGGCCATAGATCAATATTTACCCAACACTTCAATATTAGTCTCTCACTCTCTTCCTGCTCCAGTTGTTAGAGCTCTACTGAAGTCAGAATCTTTAAAAGATGTTGCCTCTAGTTGTACATAAGAATTTTCTGTTGTTTCTGTTCCTTAATATCAGTGTCTGACTATTGTTCTGTACTTAAAATCTCCTTTCAGTTTGCTGTCTGAATGGGCAAATACATTGCTACTTTATCCAGCTTGAACAAGTTGGGAAACTGTTCTTTATGGTTATGTACAATTTTCCACATCTCATAGTATGTCTTTTGGATACTTCTGCTCCAATGTAAGATTTTTCACTTTTCACTAACCTAAGCTCTGCAAAAGTTTCACTTTGTTGAATCAGTGCTTTGTCAACTACTACTGGTATGCCAGATTTCTTATCTGTTCCATGTTGTACTAGGGCTTTAAGTTTATCAATGCCATAGTCTCCTTTTTAAGACAGAAATATTTTGATTAAACAAAGATTTATATATTTAATTTAATTTTAGATTCTTATTAATTAAAATTATCTTAAACCTTATAGGGCAATGTAGTTTTATAGCACAAGATTCCACAGGGATAAACTGTCCGATAAAAGAAACGAAAATTGCAGTCTTCATTAAATTGTCCGTATTTAATGGCCTGGCATTCTGCCTGTTTTACATTTACTTTTGAAATATTGCTGAAAGAGGGGTTGACTGACATGCTGTGTTTTTGTCTATCCAACAAGCACATTGTACTCATATTCAACATCATTTTTCAGGTTCAAAATCACTCACTGCTATTTTCATCAACACTTTTCAAGCTCCAATAATCCAGTGGTTCCCATCCTCCAGGTTGCAACCCAAATCAGGGTCATGAGAATATTCTGGAGGGTCACCAGGATTTTTATTGAGGTTGCAAAACTTGTCAGAATGTAGCAATGGGGTTGTGAGGCTCAGAAAAAAATATATTTTAGGGTCTTTTCCAAAAAAGGTTGGGAATCACTGCAATAATCTGCCAGTATTTGCAGCATGAAATTGTCATCTGAAGATGAACCATGCTGGGATCTGCCGTTAGGTAGCCCATATTTTAAACAAACATTTGTAAAGCTTCCTTGATGCAAGGTTCAAACTATGACAGAATACTTGTTCTAGGGCCCAATGTGCCAAGCAAATTTAGCTTAACCATTCATATCAAACCAAAAATCCCAGATGTGTAAACAGTTGCCTGAAAAAAAGACATGTCACAATAAGCACCATGACACATCTACTGGTGGCATGACTTGTGTCACAACAAGCGCTTTAAGAGTTAAGAGTTAAATAAAACTTTGCTGGAGTTCTTGCACACCCTGGCAGCATCTCTGGCTTTGTCAACTGATGCAGCACTGGCTGTGATGCTAATTAAATCTGCATCTTACTGTTTTGTCCTGGACAGTCACCCATACCATGCTTTACACTATCTGACCGGTGTGTGCTTATGTCGCGGGTATGACCTGATGGCACCCTGTACAGTAAATATCACCAATATCAATCTGTCCCATCAGTCGGAGGGGCCCTGGGTGACAGAATATTCTAAGACACCCGACTTGACAGGTCACTGACATTTCACTTGTCTGCATAGGTTCAAATCTCAGTTCAGCCAACATGAGTATCTGATAAAGCTTTCCATGGGACGGTTGTTCTTCCTCCACTAAATATTCTGGCCATCATGTATAGCCCATCATATACTGAAAAATGGAACTAAACCCCACAAAACTGAAAACCCCACAAACCCATTATTCGGCCACAAATTTGGCTTCTGCTTAATTATTTAAAAGTCTTCATTCTCTGAAGCCAAATTTGGTATCAGTATTATGTAAACCTAAACCAAGTTCAATTTTCACCATTTTCTGACCTTATCTGACACTTCAACTAACAATTACCTATCAACCGCATGACTAGAAATACCCACTTACAAGTCAGATCCAAGTGCAACAAACAACACATATACTGGTCTGCAGGCACATTATGCGATGGCAGGTCAGGGTGTATTTTGTGTGTGTTGATCTGACTATTAAGCAAGTATATATTGTATATATTTACCATCTGTAAACAAAGGAGCTTATGAATCAGAGGCATTTTATGAAATAACATGCTATGACACTGAATACATATCCAACTCTAGATGAAAGGGAACTAAAACAATCTTTAATTTCATGAATCATTACTGACCCAAAAGTTTATACGATATAAAAACAATAAAAAATGAACTCCTTTGAGATTTTTTTTATTGACAGTTGACATTTACAATGTAAAATGGTCAAAATGCACCCTTAATCTGAACAGACTTCATTCTAAATAACAAAAATGATTTAATACAGGACACCGCACATTTAAACCTCTTTTACAGAATGGCAGGTGAATGAAAGGCACAGTCTCTTTTACAAATGCATGGGTAATCAAAATGTTCAGAGTAAAAAGTATTATTCGATGAATAAGTGTTTATTGAAAATATGGGTCTTTGAAAATATGCCTTTCTTTCTCCCTCCTCTTTCCATTCAATTAAGGAAAAGACCTCATAATAAGACAGGGCTTAGCTAGCAATGAGTAATCTCCACAATTAGTGCCTGTGCTTGATAACTAAATCTGTAATTTTTTATCCACTCCATGAAAAATGGATTAGATACTAATGCCAATAAAAAAGTCTGAATAGTGACCATGAAAAAATTACTATATATACTTAATTATAACCCACACAGACCAAGAATTGCTCTGGCAAATTTCAATAGCCGACAAGATCATACAACATCAGATTATTAACCAAATGTAGCACCAATGCAGATACATCTTACAATGACTGATCAACAGAAATATTCAATGCTCTAAGAAGACTGATATTTTAGTGCAGCGGTTGGAAGCTAAACCCTGTCATATTTGCCTGGTATAAATTGTTTCCCCTCCTCCTACATGTATGTATGTATTCTGTAAGTAAATAAGACCATACAAATTTGTTTTACAAAATCAAAACATTAACAACCCGTAGCAACGAAGGTACTTCATTATCAAATTTTCAAGTAAATTAAGATATTTCTAATCAGGGGTGAAACAATACACCTCTGCCATGTATTGATACAATTCACAATACACAGCCTATGATACGATACATAATCAATACACATATTAACTATATGTTTTTCATCTTTACAAGATCTGTCAGTGGTGCAGTGATATCATTTTATATATCTTGGCATCTTGATTGTATTTCCAGTATGTAGATTACAAATAGACATACTTATCATCTGTTCAGATTCCATTCTCATCCTTGAAAAGATAAATAAAAAGTACTTCCCAACAGACTACACATAGCTGTAATTTTAATTCAACCTTTTAGGCCATTTCAGGCTGCTCCATCTGATCAGATGCAGGGCTCCTCTTGGTCACTATGCCAATTTGTTTTGTATTGCATAAATGCTTTGAAACATCTGATTATCAATTTCATGTCTTCACTTAAATTTGGAAAGCATTATGGTGTTATCTTCAAAATGACAGAAATAGTGCAATTTCCTTCTGCAAGGAAAATCTTATCAAGAACAAATCCAAGCATAGGAATGGAGATGGCTAATAACCAAATTCTTCACATTGTACTTCCTGCTGATGCACAACTGCTGCAGACACTGGCACTTGTTTATATCAGTGAAAAGAATTTATTGACAACACCCACTCCCCTTCTACAAACTGACAAGGTGACTATAACTTGTGCAGTTTGGAATCTGTCCCTTTGCAGATCCTGTGCCTTTTGATCCTGTGGTACATTCAGCTGCTGTTTGCATATATCAGCATAAAAGAGACATTCCAAACTCCCCATGTACAATTTAGGCACTTCAGAGATTATTTTACAGACACTTTTGCCCAAGTTTCTCTGTTGCTTTGTGTCTACATGTACTGACTATGGATGCCAATACTTCTGGTGCATCATGTAGTGAATAAGCTATAATTAGTTCTGATTGGTGGTTATTGTTTTACCCTGGACTTCAACAAGTATAATCTTCAAATTCAAGTAGACGAGATATGAAGCAACAGAGAAACTGGATGTAAAAGTGGTTATAAAATGATCAGTAATTATTTAAATCATAAATGGAGAACAAATTTAGAATGTCATCTTTACAGTAATATATGTATGTCATCGTTTTCTAGAGATTTGTTGTGTCTTGTATCGATACAGAAAAAGTATCGATATAGAAGAAATATCAATACATCGATAAATCGTTTCACCACTTTTTCTAATTGTTGCTGTCCTTACAAATTATACAGGATCTTGGTTTATAACTTTCTTCTTTTCTTCTTCTTCTAAAACTTCATTAACTCATTAACCCCTGGCGCCACGTTTACGCGGCAGGAGGTGGTAGCCTACTTCTGAGCTCTGTAGCGTCAAGGTCATGTATGACACACTAAAGTGGGTGGTATTATAGAAAGGTAGACAGATGTAGCTTTACGATGATACCAAATAATATGGATGTTCTAGTTGCACTACAAAATACAGAGCGAAAAACGTAATTTTTTGGACCGTAGTTTTTTCCACCCGAAATTTGCCCGAGGTCGGAATCCGATTTTGTGTCCGGATTTTTGACTTTTTCGCCTCAGATCTAAGACAGACTGGTCTGAACTGCACACAGACAGGCGAACCTTTGCAAAAAGTAGGATAAGATGGGCATTTTGGAATAAAGAGTGGTCTCGACACGAAAATGAAGCAACCCCCCCCCCAAAAGAACTCCAACTTTTACCCTTCTGCTCATGCGCAGGCGAAATAGCCAATGAAAAACGATGTTTCTAACACAACTAGGCATTAGGTTAACCTAAAATCTCTTGGAGGTCGATGTATTAGGATGTATTCAGAAATAGCCCCCAAAATGTGTTTCCTACTCGCATTTCAGGCAAAAACGACAAAAACCTCCAGGGGTTAATGTGTTAAAAGAATCAAATCTATTTGCATTGAGATTTAACATATCATTTCTGAATGTACAGAATTCAAGTCATCTTGTACAAATAAAATTTCTCTTTATTAATTACACTCTGAGTTTTTTTCCTCACAAAAAGTATTAAAGCCCATATGTGGTGATTACCTTAATTAATGACTTAGTTTTGATCAACAAATTTATTTCAGCAAATTAAAGCCCATTGCATCTTTTGTTGAACACAAAATACAAATAATCTCCCTCTGACCTCTTCCCAATAAATTCTCATTTCCCTTAGGTGACATTATCTGCATAACCATATGGTAACACATTCTTGGATCATAACAGTAAAACCAAGTAGACATGTGGCCTGACAACATATAAAGCAAGCAATGCATTTGGCCATTTTTTGAAGAAAAAAGAAATTAAACACCCATACCTATGGCAATTTACTTCCTATAATGCAAGCTATCTTTTATTGGGACCACAGCCTCTTCATAAGACAATTAAAATGCATAGGTGATCTGACAAGCAGGTCTCTATATAAAACATTTGATTCTGTGCAATGAAAATGTTCAGTATTATGTCATGATTATGTGAAATATGGTCTAATCTCAAGTGTCTGACACAATCATCACCACATCTATATAAATATATATATATATATATATATATATATATATAGTCTGATCATTACAACAACCTGATTTCCTTATATATTATATATCACAAACTGCAATCTGCATATGCTCTGACAGACTATTACATAATGTGCCAGCCGATCAAGGTTTTATTTTTGTTTAGAAGGACAGTACTCTTTACACTTTCACAGCCAAGAAATTCCAGTTCTTAACCTGAGAGATAGTCTTATGTCATAAAGACTTTGTAGTGTAGTAAAGGGCCCCCAAGTTAGAAAAATTGTAGAATCCTGTGACTCTGTCTTTGTATTCATTAGAGTTACTGACTGACAAAGTTTTGGGGCTTTGAGCATGAGGTGGAGATCTTGCCTGAAAACTCTTAAGTATATGGGACCAAGTTGGTACATAATGTAACAGATGTTCTTGGTCCACACTGTTTGCATATCAAGTGTATAATATAATGAACAAATAAGGTATCTACAATAAATAGTTCCTACTGCGGTGTTATAGATATGCAATCAGTGGTAACTGAACAGCAGATTAACAAGAAAAGACTAAGTATTTCTGAAGTGTAATGGCCTATGATGTATCATCCTTGTGGCTAATTTCCCTTGGTGGATTCTTGTTGTTCAAATACTGGGTAATTGTTCAGTACAGACTGCCATGTCCTCTTCATCTGGGCCAGATCCCTTACTAGTTCTGGCAATTCTTCAACCTAAAGAAGAAAACAAATTGTGACTCTTAATTAATACTAAACAAGAGTCCCTTCATGGCACTGACACTCTACTGGGTGAAAAGAAGGAAACAAATTGACAAAATATTAAAATAAGAGTCCCTTGAAGGGACTGACAATTTACTGGATGAAGAGAAGGAAACAAATTGACACAATTAATACTAAATGAGAGTGCTTAGGGACTCACACTACTGGGTGAAGAGTTTTCAGGAATTAAAAACCAATTCTTCCTTTTAAATGCGGGGTGTTCAATCCATCTCTAATATTTTCAGTGATAATAAAATTTTGAAATCAGCTGTAGTGGTGGGCATTTTGATTTTTACATTGGCACAGTTTTCACTTAGGACCAAGTAGACATCATCAGATGTCTTTTGGTGAAAACCCCATGTGACTATGACCACCACTCAAGTGACAGCAGATATTTTCAAGATAGCTCATGACATTCATACTGGATTTACGATTGGCACCATTTTCATTCAGGGGCAATTACGTATCATAACAGGTCTACTAGTTAAAACATCATTTTGATATAACCATCGGGGAAGGGGGTAATATTTTAAAGAGGGTCCCCATGGTGGCAATACTGAAAGTCAGTTTTAATCATTCTTGTTTAAGACCAACTAGATACCATAAGACGATGAAAACCCGTAAGACAAAATGACTTTCTCTTGTTACGTGTAGGCTCATACAAATGTAACAAAAGAAAAGAGTGAAGTCAACAAGCTTTGTAAATTTTAACAAAATAATTTATTTCCCTAGAAAACAAGGTAAAAATATGAAATAGGACTTACGGTTTGTGAATATAATCCAAATATTAATCCTAGAATTGAAAAATATAAGTCCTACAAATTAGAGCTATCACGCAAACAGAACATGACCTTGGTATTAGCCAATCGTTTTCACTCGATGTTTACAAAATCTATGAACCAAGGTGAGCTAAAAATAGTGCTTAAGCAACGGTTACATTCTAATCAGGTTAAGTGAATTTTCCAAAAAGAGATTCAAATCCAATGAAAATTATCATTACAATAAAATGTAATGAAACAAAATTAAAATAAAAAAGAATTTAAAACTAACACACAAGTAATTAAATTACATATACGTAACACTTTCCCACATACAGAAAAAGAAAGATTTATGTAATAAAGCTTTCTTTTTACAATATGTGAATTATACACGAGATAAAAACAAAATTACATAAGAAAACTCTTATGAATTATACAAAGTGTACATGAAATAATATTTCTATACACGGGAGAGTGCATCTGCAATCAAATTGTCTTTTCCTTTAATGTGCCTGATGTCAAGATTATATTCTTGCAAACACAAACTCCACCTTAATAATCTGATTTTTATTTTTCATCTTGTCAATGAAAGTAAGGGGGTTGTGATCACTAAACACAACAACCGGAGCAGGGGCTGAACTAATGTGAACATCAAAATGCTGTAATGCCAATATTAAAGCCAAACATTCCTTCTCGATTGTGGAGTAATTCCTTTCTTGTTGTTGCAAATGTAAAAGTTTCTGGTCCAGATTTTTCATAATTTCTGAATTCCGAAGATTTGTTGCTGCAAGATCAACAGAGTCCGACTGAATTTCTTCACTTAAATCCTCAGTTGGTGGGACAGGTACAACTAAATTAATTGCATGATTTACTTGCCTATCTCTTTCAATATACTAGTACTCCATTAACTTATTTAGATCAGAGTACTATAATAACTGAACTCATTCATTTTCTTCTTAACTTTGTAAGGGCCGTAAAATCTAATTTCAAGAAACTTTTGCAGAATGTGCAAGGGAGAATGAACTCTATTACAAGACTCAAAACTTAGCGCAATTAAAGTTCTGTGAAACCATAATTTCACTTTTGACTTGAATTGCTGAGTGCCAAATTCAAGCATAACAAGCTGGAAAATCCCAGATATAAAATTTAAAATTTGACCAGACTGGACAGATTTGGGAAGGCCAAATTGAATAAAAAACTTTATCAAAGCTTTTACTATGATTTTGGTTTTAATATTCCTCAAAGGAATTGCCTCTGGGAATCTTGTTGACGCACACATAATGGTCAACAAATATTGGTTGCCTGACTTGGTCTTAGGTAAGGGACCAACACAATCTAGCATAATTCTGCTAAATGGTTTGTCAAATGCAGGAATAGGTTGCAGATGAGCCTTAGGTATCTTCTGATTGGGTTTTCCTACCATCTGACGCGTATGACAAGATCTACAAAATTTACAAACATCACTTTTGATATTTGGCCAATAAAAGTGAGTCAAGATCTTGTGATAAGTTTTATTTGTCCCTAAATGACCAGCTACAGGAGTTTCATGGGCCAAACTAAGTATTTCCTGTCTGTAAGATTTTGGAACTACAATTTGATAGTTCACTGACCACTCGTCACCAGCAGGTACCTTGGAAAGTCTCCATTTTCTCATAAGAATTCCATTTTTAATGAAATAACAGACAGGTACTTCAGTGGCTTCAGTTTCACTAATGGCCCTATGAAATGAACAGGAGATCTCAGGATCTTTTTCCTGTTCGACGACAATGATTGTCGTTTGTCACCCTGATTAGATATTGGTTTCAATACATGACCGTGACCTTGACCTCTTAGAAATAAGAGCATCTGGGATAGGTCTATCTTGATTCTGATGCCTATATTTCAATTCGAAGCAATCAAAAATGATGTGTCCTTTTTTCTTGCAATAGGTACACGTAGGAATAGACAAGGATTTTGAATCAAGTTAATCAGAAGCTTGATTTCTAAAAGTTGTGCCAGATTGAGTTTTAGAAGGAGTTGTATTAGGCTGAAATACCTTTCAACTAGTAGACTGCTGAGGGAAAGATTTTCCTACAACAGGAACTTTATGAGTTAAGGAATACTCATCAGCAGCAAGAGCAGCATTTTCCAAGGTTCGATCTTACGCTCTTCAAGATGATTCTTAATGTCATTAGGAACACAGTTCTTGAACTCTTCAAGTAATACAAATTGTCTGAGACTTTCATAACCAGGTTCAACTTTCTTGGTTAAGCACCATCTCTTAAATAACTGCTCTTTTTCTCTTGCAAATTCGACGTATATTTGTCCAGCTTCCTTTTTATAGTTTCTGAATTTTTGCAGATAAGCCTCAGGGACTAATGCATAACCCTTTAAGATGCACTCCTTAACCAACTGATAGTCAGAACTCTGCTGTACTGACAGGGATGCATATATATTTCGGGCTTTGCCAAAAAGTACACATTGCAATAATTGAGTCCAATGCTCCATTGGCCATTTCAAATTTTCGGCAACTTTTTCAAAATAAATAAAATATTTGTCTACTTCCTTTTCGCTAAAAGGGCGTACTAGCCTAATATTTTTTGTAATGTCAAAACTTGAATTTGGATGTGAAGTAAAATCGTGCTTTTGACTTGCCAGCTTTATTTCTTTCATTTTAATTTGATATTCCCTTTCATCCTTCTCTTTTTGCATCTGTCTCTCTCTCCTCTTTTTCAAATTGTAATTTCAGTTGTTTATCATTCTCTCTTTCCTGTCTCTCTCTCTCCTCTTTTTCAAATTGTAATTGTCTCTCTCTCTCTCTCTCTCCTCTTTTTCAAACTGTAATTTCATTTGTTTATCATTCTCTCTTTCCTGTCTCTCTTTCTCCTTCTCTTCAAATTGCAACTGCAATTGTTTCTCTCTCTTCTTTCTGAAACTCGAGCTTCCTTAACTCCAATTCCATCGTGTATTTCATTTTTAAGTCCTTTACTTTTATGTCAGAGGTCTGATACCGACTTACTGACCGAAGCCAAAACACTTTTATTAAGGACTTTCTTCTCTACCAAATACTGAATCAAAATGTTTTTAATTTCTTGCTTCGTTAAGGAAGATTTTGCTTCAGAAAGATCATATTTTCTGGCAAGTTCAAGTAACTCATCTTTTATCAAACTATCCAACTGCTCCTGAGTAGGACTAGAAAGAAAAGTCTCCACTTTTAATGACATTGTGAATGAAAGCCTGTTGTTTTCACTAAAGATTTCAAACAAAATGTAAAATAGTGCTCAGGATTTAAAAACTAGGGGAATTTTAATTTAAAAAAACAATTTTCTGAAATATTTAGCCAAAATTCATATATCCCGGATGAGCCCCCAATTTTCTCTTGTTACATGTAGGCTCGTACAAATGTAACAAAAGAAAAGAGTGAAGTCAACAAGCTTTGTAAATTTTAACAAAATAATTTATTTCCCTAGAAAACAAGGTAAAAATATGAAATAGGACTTAACGGTTTGTGAATATAATCCAAATATTAATCCTAGAACTGAAAAATATAAGTCCTATCACTAAACAGTTCTAATTGAATCCAGGTTCGAATCTCGATGACATTCCAATATGGAAGGCGATGATGTCAGATGAGGTCGTTGTACTGATGGCAACAGATCCTCGTTGAATCACAATTTATAATGTTCCCGTTTAGAATTCCAGAATGAATTTCCACTGTATGTCTTTGTCCCAGAACTTTTATAAAAAAAAAACACTTGTGTAGTTTTCTAGAGAATAAATTATTAAATTCCAAAAAACACATGAACTTCAAAACAAGCCGGCATCAACAATAGAAACACCTTGTACCCTCAAGGTGGAAGATATGACTGACAAAATTTCACTGAGAATGAGTACTAAACCCTCAATTTTAGATCACATGGTGGCCCATGTGGTCACCCAGATGAAACAAAGCAATAAAAGGGCACAGACGATAGACAGGTACACCTTGAAAGAATTTAACGAATCTTACTATAAGATTTAATAAAAAAAGTTGTTTACAAATTAGAGCTATCACGCAAACAGAACATGACCTTGGTAACAGCCAATCGTTTTCACTCGATGTTTACAAAATCTATGAACCAAGGTGAGCTAAAAATAGTGCTTAAGCAACGGTTACATTCTAATCAGGTCAAGTGAATATTCGGAAAAGAGATTCAAATCCAATGAAACTTGTCATTACAATAAAATGTAATGAAACAAAATTGAAATAAAAAAGAATTTAAAACTAACACACAAGTAATTAAATTACATATATGTTAACACTATTTAAATGAAGTAACAATAAAAAGATTTTCAAGATGGCCACCAAGGTGCCAATAAGGTGATCATACTAGACATCAGATCAGCACCATTTTCACACAGGACCAATAAAACATTACAAGAAGTCTTCTGGTGAAAACTTCATGTTGATATCCATTTTGGAGGAGCAACAAGAAGATTTTCAAGTTGGCAGCCATGGTAGCCATACTATATATAAAAGTTGTCCATACTATATATTAGATTTGCACCATTTCCATTATGGACCAACCAGGCACTGTAAGAAGTCTTTTGGTAAATCACAATACTGACATGACCAGTCTCTAAAAGAAGTGATATTAAGATTTTCAGGAAGTCCACTGTGGTAGCCAGATTGGCACCATTTTCATTCCAGACCAACTGGATGTCATAAGAAGTCTTCTGGTTAAAATCCCCATGCAACTTTTCATTTAGGACAGCAATATGATGATTTTCAAGACGGCTGCAGTGATAGCCATATTGGATGTTGGATTGGCACCATTTTCATTTAGGACCAACTAGACATCATAAAAAGTCTTTTAGTGCCAAACCCATGTTGACATGAAGATGCATTCTGGAAAACTAGAGATAACCATGGAGCACCATTAGGATCAACATGACCATGGGACAAACATGTGTGTGAAGAATTTCAAGACAAACCTCCAAGCTGTTTTGGAGTTGTGATAACAAAATTATTATAACATATGGATGGACAACACATGACAGACCATCCCATAAGCTCTTCTGGTTTGTAACCGCTAGAGCTAAAACTTGCTATAAACTGGCCAGGAAGCTAAGGTACCTCAGTTGGTAAAGTATCAGACTTATAAAACAACAGTTGGTAAAGTATCAGACTTGTAAAACAACAGTTGGTAAAGTATCAGACTTGCATAACAACAGTTGGTAAAGTATCAGACTTATAAAACAACAGTTGGTAAAGTATCAGACTTATAAAACAAGAGTTGGTAAAGTGTCAGACTTGTGAAACAGTTGGTTAAGTATCAGACTTGTAAAACAACAGTTGGTAAAGTATCAGACTTGTAAAACAACAGTTGGTAAAGTATCAGACTTGTAAAACAGTTGGTTAAGTATCAGACTTGTAAAACAACAGTTGCAGGTTTTACACCTGCTGAAACCAGCTGAATCAGCTGCCTCCATGTTGTTCTTTGGGAAAGACACTGATCTCATTTCCTTGGCATGATATAGCCAGATAAACTGACACTACTGTGCTGTTAAAAACCAATCAATCAGCCATAGACTGTCTACCTCTGCAAAATGTTGCAAATATTAATTGTAGTGGTGGCTGGTGTAGTGAATATTCTTCAGTAGTCCCATTTAACCAGATTCTTGTTTAGCTCTGTGTGATCTTTGCCATATAACAGGCAATCTGATAACAGACAATCTGATAAAATGCTCAAAAACTCTCGTACTGGTACAAGAAACATCAGTAAAACTTTGAAGGAATGAATTTATAAAGACATATCTACTTCAAGATTTGTACAGACATATTTTCTACAATCACTTAAGCCTAAATTTTGTTTGAAAATCGATGCAGGTGTGTTGCCATCAGCCAGTGAAAATGTCAATTTGTATGTGAAACAAGATGTCATCTTGTCATCATGCTGACAAAAGATATCACCTGATTCCTTCAGTCAATGAAATCACTTTTCCATGCTCTGTCATTTTAAGAACTTTTTTAAAAAAAAACAAACAAACCAAAACCTTGTATGGTAGAGATTCTCTCTCACAAAGCCATATGAGTGGTATACTTCAAAAAGACTATGTATTAAGGTTAGGTGGCCTTGGATTATAACGGTTTCCTCTTTACAGAGGGTGACAATTGTATTTTGGTTCATTTTCTATTTAAAAATGCTGATGTCATTTTAGTGTATGAATGTGCTGTTCTGTTGTTCAATATTGTTAAATTTTCTTTGCTTGATCATTTCCATTAAAGTAAAGACGAAGTAAAAATGGTTGCACCCATAGTTCACCTAATAAAAGTGAGAGAATTCTTCAGCTCAAGTGCAACAGAAAGGATTCTGGAACAGGTAACTGGAGTGAGTGTGCGTATGTGTGTGATTTAGATTTTTAACGTAGCTTTAACAGTTTTTCAGTCGTATCGCTACAATGTCTGCAGTGTGGCACTTTATAGTGATGTTGAGCACTGAGGCATCATGATGCACACATGCAACATGATGCCCCACCCAGTGATATTTTTCTGACACCAGGTCGACCAGTCCTAACACTAATCTTTTAATGCTGAACACCAAGAGACGCAGCTGTTGGTACCATTTTTATAAGTCTTGGGTATGACTCAGCCAGGGTTCAAACCCGTGACCTCCTGCATCCGAGGCGGACACTCTGACCACTAGGCCACCGGAGCGGTGTGGTAGCTGGAGTGAAAATCTTTTCCTAGAAAACTAAAATCAACACTGACCTAGCCTTTGGTGCATGCTTTTAATAAGGCATTTCAAACTGACACCTCAACACATTCTGTTCCTCACTGACTTGTTGACTTATTGATCAATATTAAAGAAACAGCTTATTTTGATGTGAATAATTTATGGGTTTAAATCATTTGGGTTTTCTGCTATCTTAATGAGTTGCACATACAACAGAAACTTACTGGAGCTCTTATTTGTTTCATTGAGTCTCTTTCACGCAGAGTTGCAGTGTGGGGGGCTTTCAGGGTGTCAAAGTCAACTGTTATTCCATATGGTATGGCAATCTGGTCTGTTCTGGCATATCGTCGGCCAATGGAGCCACTAGAACTGTCTACTCTGTGAGAAATGTCCAGCTTCAGCAGACCCTGAGCTGAAAACACATTTTGTGAAACATGAATTTCAATTTATATAACAGTAGATGTTGCAATTGAGAATGCATGCATCATATAGATAATACATGGATTTTATAGGGTCATCTTGGTTCAGTTGTGGGCCTCTGTCCAAATGAAAGATCATTCAGAGTTATGAAAAATTCACAATATTGGCAATTTACTTTTGAAAATCTATTCTATTTCTCAACAATAATGAATTCCAAACACTGCAGAACAATCCCTGTATTTAAAACAAACCAAATCTTCACCTTTCACAATGCATTGTTTTTTGAAAAGCAGCCCAAATCCAAAAATTTACAAACTTGAATCTGAACTTTTGCAAACTTTTATGACCAACATAAAAGCATAATGACTTAAACAAAGACCAGTTTATTTTGTTTAATTAGTTTGGTGTTTTATGGCACAGCAACACAAGAAGGTTATGTATTATGAGGCAACCATAACAATACTCCTTGCTGAAGGACACAATGGCAGCTAACACAGGCTGATTCAATGGTGTGATTAAAACCCACACCTTTCTGGTCGCAAACTGGCACTCCCAACACTAATCCACTTCATCTCTTGCCTCCATTCATTGCCTCTCACAATAAACACCAGTTTGCAATGGACCTATTCTACATCTTTAGCCTGCAGGGGGTTATTTGTTTGAAAGAAAAGCAAGCTACTCTATTTTCAAACAGACAGGTGCCCTGAAGTGTGGAAAAGGATCTATGCATCTCACAAAAGCAGTCAAATTTTCTGGCTACAACGCTTTTTGTAATATGGTTCAAGTATAGGCAAATTCTCATTACCTCAATGACACTGCAAACTAGCATGATATTCTGTATACGTGGTAATGCCAACCTTCTGAAAACTGCTGCCTGCTCAAGACATCTGAAACCATCAATTCTCATAATTGATCAGTATTTGTTTAAGGAATCCTGTTGTTTATTTCAACAGCTGATCTGGACAAATCTTACTCTCTAAATGCTTACATAGTTGATGTACAAATGGTTCAAACTCCTTGTTGTTACTGAGAGGCAATACAGAACACTTGTATGGGGCAATAATTGCTGGCAAGGTCAGATACTGAAATTAAAGGAAAGAACAAAGTTACAAAAGTAAAAAATTGTTAGTGATGATTTGCTCCTATAAGACTATAAATACACATACTAGAGTGAAGTGTCTTGCATATCTATATTTGTTTTTAATTTGGACTTTAAACTTGGCCAAAAATAACATTCGAGAGAACATATCTGGACAGATCAACTTCATTAAATGAAAGTACAAATATAGGATTCTGAGAGTTTAAACACATTCTCCCCAACAGCAATTGTTTCCATCAAAGTACAGTATCTCAATCTGGTCTGAATGTTACAATGATGCATATTTGTTGTTCAGACTGTAGTATGGATATTCCGTATCAATTAAATATTCAAAGACAGATGTATATTAAATTTATCAATCAGCTATCTTTTTAAGTAAAACTTACAGTTCTTTGTTCGTCTCCCTCTCTCACTAGGAAATTATGCTCAAATATACAGTACATTATTCTGCCAATTCCGAAGGATGGCTCTATAACAGACGGTGTGTATTCTTCCACTGAAAATAAGCAATATTGTAAATTCTATCAATTATAAAGCACTCCATCTCACCTGGATGAAAAAAGAGCTACACAAAGGTAATATTGCAACAGCATGAAGAATATTCCAACCTTGTTTTTGATAATCATATAATCATCATGGAGCTGTTGGCAGACATGGTTCTGCAGAACCCTTACTCATTTTAACAACCAGTGTATTTACATTCAAGTGTACATGTGACATCTCCTACAGACCTGCCAATCCTGACAAGACCGTCTCAGTAAGGCAGTTGATTTTTTTCCATAAGTTTGACCAGTTTTCAGTAAGGTATAACAAAATATCATAAACTGCTATTAAAAAGCTGGAACACATACTTAAAAGTTTGGTATTTGAAACATGCAGCAATGGTAAACATTATGTTCAACTGAAAAGTTTGTAAAGTACATGTAGACCTTATTTACCACTAGTACAGTTGCACAAACACAAGTTCAAAACCCTATGCAGCTCAATGGCTTGTTGCTATCTCTCAGCTTGAGTAATTCTTGGAATTTTTTCCATTTCACACGACAACGGCAATCATATCTCCAGCCATAAGACATACTCAAACTGACATGTGATGTCCAGTAAATGTACTTTTATTCACAAAAATCTGAATATTCCTTTTGATTCTTCTGTACTGATTACTACACTTTTTATTTTCCCCTTTCGTCATGCCATTTAAAAAAATTCTAATCCACAGATTGATCATGCAGACACTTTGCATGAAAAAATATGTGTAGTTTAAAGCGTCTAAAGTATTGCTGTAAAGTTAGTCTGGTTCCCTGAGTAACTCCACTATTTCTAATATGAAACCTGGATCCAAATCAAAAATGAATGAACCAATTATCCAGATTTTTTGGCAACAAAACTTTTTCTGTAGTTTTTGCTTTTATTCCATAAGTCTGTATTTTAAGGATCACTTTTGTAAGACTAATGGCAAAATCATAAGGGTTGGCAGGTCTGCTCCTAGACCTTCATGAAGTCTCCTTGAAAATCAGTAAAACTCCCCATTTGTATGTATTCATAATCTGTTTTTGTCATTTTAAAGGAACTAGCAGAACAACGATTTGAATACCTGGATGCAGCCACAAAAGATATTTACAAACGCTTACATTTCTTTATTCAGTTAAACTCTTTGCTCACTGTATGATAAAAGGCATAGCTAATGACCAGTAGATTAGTTCACTCCTAGTTTCAACTCTTCAACAGAAAATATGGTAAGAAAACAAATTCTGCAAGATTTTCTAGAAAATGCATAATTGTGAGATCTAAAATTTATGCCAGTTATAAGTCTGGTACTGATCATCTGCAAGCCACAAATCATTCGTATATTGTAAGCAACAGCCTGGTGGACCTTAGATAACCTATAGTGCTTTTCACAATAAACTGTGCTATTTTAACCTTAAACAATTTAAAACCTGGAAAGTTACAAGAAAACAAAATTACTAATTCTAAATTATTTCCCATCTTTATAATAAATTACCATGTGTATAAAATTTTGCTGTTATTATACCCACCATGCACTTTTTTCTGGTATCGTTTGACCTGGACCATATCTGGAGTGATTGTAAATGATGTCCCATTTAGTGTAATCTCAAATTCTCTGAAAATGAAAGAAGACATGCCAAGACAATATTTGTTGCTAATTAGTTTTATTTTGAAATGGTGTAGATCTAGGGTGTTCAAACTGATAATCAACTTTGCAACTAAACTGCTTTTCACATTACAGAATATGGAGTATTAAAATCATGCTTAAAATTTAAAAATAACTTATTTTAATTTCCAACAATACCATAAAATTTTAGTGTCAATATAATTTTTTTTTACATCAATCAGGGGTCACGCTACCAGGCGAAGTGGACGACTAAGTCGTCTAAAAAATGTAAACTGCTCCTTCTTCTGTTATGAAAGCGAAAACGACTTCGCCCTGTGATTTGTTTTTAGAGGTACATTGCCTGAACATACGTTTTGAAATGCCTCCTTGCCTTAGCCAGGTTAGTTCTGGTGTTGTGTTGTAGCGAAATGTATTCATCAAGCCATCAGCTAGGCCTAGTTTTGATATCAGTTATGTTGCCAAGTGAACTCTTGCACATTCACAGACACGTGCTTTGATTGAACCCTTTCCTGAGTATGTAAGCAACTATCACTGCCCGATTTCCACATGCTATCCTTTGATGATAAAAACATACAAGCTTGTGTTTCAAAACTTTAACAGTATATGTAAACAGCAATTTGTGGGTTTTAATATCAGAATCAGTGATCAGGATATTTAACTGCCTCTTGTACACTATTTCGTCATAAAATTAGTTTGAAACTGTAAATAAACAAGTAACGCAATAATAATGGCAGACATCGCTATGTCTGGGAAGTACCAGTTTATTAGATTGTCTGTTTTCGTAAATCATCAGGGAAATATATTCAGAAAAATATACAATTCCTTGAAAGCAATGCCTAGGTATTATTTTATTAAAGATTTAACTTTAAAATGCAATTATGTAGGTCAGAAACGTATGGGACAATGCTATGTTGTGGAATTTAATAAAAGTGTTGTAAGGTCAAAGTTGTTTTCTGACTTGATACGTATTGGTGAAAATATGGAAAAAAGCAGCAAAGCAGATTCTATTTAACCAATGCCTAAAATTACTACAAGTATGTAGACAAATAAATAAACCATAAATTTGAAATCCTGTCAATGGACTGTTGTAATGAAGCTATATAAAGTGAGTGATTACATTACGAAAATCCCTCCCGTCTAAAAATAGATGCACTCATGTCTGGGTTGATTTGGTTTGAAAGAAGAGTTTAGTTCATATACTGACTATAAAGGAGCCATGTCTGTAATTTTATGAATTTTAGTGTGTTATGTATGAATAGTTACGGTAATGTTTTATCCGCAACAAAGAAATGAGGACGAACTGTATGATCTAAGACAAGTGTGCATTTGCCCTCATGTACATGGTACAGGGGTTGTTTCAAAGACGTTTAGAAATATTTGAAAGTGCCATTATTGTGAACTTTTATAAACTATAAAATAAATAAATAAAAGAATTTTAAAAAATAGATTAAGGGTATTTGATTAAGCGTTTTTAGTAACTTGCAATTACAATAATGTATTCTGGTTACTCAGTTAAAATAGAGGGCTTAATTCAAATAAGAGAACACACATTATATATCTATATATATATATATATATATATATATATATATATATATATATATAAGAAGAAGAAGTCACTTCTCCCTAAAATTCAAGTCTAGCTTGACCCCTGCATCAATGAGTCTAAAACCTTCCCATGTTACAATTTTCACAGGGAGACATTTTGGATATTAGCAGCTGTCAGAAGACCACAAAAATGGCAAATTATTAGAGTGATCCTTTAAACTATGAGATGTCAGCTGACACTATTAAATTAAAACATTTGATCTTAATTGTCAGGCATTTCATCACATTGCTCTAGCATTTTTAAAATGGATCCACTTAACCTAACAAAGACTCATACTGATCTACTGATATACATTATATAGATAAAACAAATACATAATTATGCGACTGATCCAGTGGCCTAGTGGTTAGAGCATCCAGCTTGGATGCCAAAAGTCATGTGTTCGAACCCTGGCCAAGCATACCAAAGACTTATAAAAGTGGTACTAGCAGCTGTTTCACTTGGCACTCAGCATTAAGAGGTTAATCTTAGGACTGGTTGGCCTGGTGTCAGGATAATGTGACTGGGTGAGACATGATGCTACATGTCTGTGGCATGATGCCCCATTGCTAGACATCACTATAAACTGTCACAATACAGACATCGTAGCAATGACTGAAAAATTGTTGAAGCTACGTTAAAAATCCAACACACAAACACATAGTTATGCCTGTGTGTTCTACTGGCCAAATGGAAAAGTGGGCGGGGAGAGGTACCAATGAATGCGTATCATTTTCAAAACACTGTTTCTGCAAGCTTCAATACATTTATAAATCATGAGTGAAATCAACATACAACACTCACCTGTATGAAGTCTGTAGTACTGTCCAGCAGCCATTTCAAACATTAACATACAGAAAATAAATTTAAATAAAACAAAATTAGAATAGCGAATAATCTGCTGATGTAAATGTACTTCACCCCACCCCTCCATCATGCCACCCTATTCCAAGATGGATACAAATCTATAGTTCAAACAAGAGTTTTGAAGGGACTAATGCTCTACTTAGTGAAAAGAATTTCCAGAAATTTAAGAAAAACATTCTTCCTTTTAAACTGCCAGTGCTGAAACCATCTCTGATATTTTTCCTTGATAACAAGATTTTCACATTAGCTGCTGTGGTTGACATACGGGAGATTGGTATAATTTTCATTTAGGACCAACCTGTTATCATCAGAAGTCTTTTGGTGGAAACTATGTCAATATGACCATTCAGTATTTGGGAGTAGTGAGAGCAAGATTTTCAGGACAGTCATTGTGGCAGCTGAATTGTATGTATGAATGGCACCGTTAACATTTCGGACCAAGTTAAAAGTCTTGTAAGATGTCTGTTGGTGAAAACCCCATGTTGATATAGCCATCTGTTTAGAAGAAGTAAAAGATATGAATAAATTTTCTTGATGGCCACCATGGTAACCATACTGAGGGTCAGTTTGTATCATTTTCACTTAGGACCAAGTAGACACAGTAAGAATTCTTCTGATGAAAACCTCATGTCAGAATGACTTCCCATTTA
This sequence comes from Megalonaias nervosa, assembly GCA_016617855.1. Taxonomy (NCBI): domain Eukaryota; kingdom Metazoa; phylum Mollusca; class Bivalvia; order Unionida; family Unionidae; genus Megalonaias; species Megalonaias nervosa. The sequence continues at coordinate 69,599 of JAECUM010092903.1, forward strand.
AAAGAAGTGGCTACAAGATTTAAAAGATGACTACCAAAATAACCATATCAAACTTTAGATAAGAACCAATAAGACATTACAAGAAGTTTTATGGTAAAAACCGCATGTTGATATGGCTTTCCATTCTGAAGAAGTATCAATGGCAAGATTTTAAAGATGGCTGCCATGTTGGATATCAAATTCATACCATTTTCATTTAGGCCAACTAGATACCATATGAAGTCTTCTGGTAAAAGCACAATGTTGATATGACCATCTAAGAGAAGCAGCAATAATAGAATTTTCAAGATGGCCATTTGGTGACCAAGTTGGTCTGTTTTGCACCATTTTTATTTAGGACCAACTAAACATCATAAGAAGTCTTTCAGCAAACCCAATGTTGATATGACCATCCATTTAGGAGGAGCAGCAACAACAAGATTCTCAAGAATGACAGTAGTGGCAGTCATATTGGATATGTGAGCTGCACCATTTTCATTCAGGACCAATGAAATATTAGAAGTCTTCTGGTGAAACCCCTTGTCAATATGACCTGTTTTCAAGAGTAGCAATATGATTTTCAAGATGGCTGCTGTGGTGGCTATATTGGGCATCAGATCGGCACCATTTCCATTTTAGGATCAACATAAAAAGTCTTTCACTGAAAAACACCATGTTGATATGACCACCCATTCAGTTGGAGTAGCAATAACATGATTTTCAAGATGGCCAGTGTGTCAGCTATAGTTGACCACAGATCAGCACCATTTTCATTTTTTCATTTAGAACCAACTATACATCATATGAAGTTATTAGATGAAAAACCTGTGTCAATATGACTTTCCATGCAGGAGGAGTAACAAAACAAATTGTCAAGATGGCTGCCATGGCATCCATATCAAGCATTAGAATCGAGTACCAGTCTTTTAATGAAACCCAATTTTGATATGACCGTCCATTCAGAAGGAGTAGTGATTGTCAATTCATTCATTATGGCAGCCACATTAGACATCAGATTTTCACCATTCTGGACCAAGGAGATATCACAAGCAGTCTTCTGACGAAACCCCCATGGCATTTCTGTTTCTTCGGAGTTGTAATAATAAGATAGAGCAAAATGTTCCACTACAATCTGCAAGAGGGGTTGCATTTGCAAAATTCTGGCATAGACTGCATGCCAGCGTTTAAACCTAAAAAGGGCAATAACTCTTACAAAAACCATTGCAGCAGAAAGATTTGTAGACCATAATAATGTACCAGATTCACAGCAAACAATAACATAAATACTGCTAATGGTTTAGCTGTTCTAATGAGCAATAGATGGATGGATGGATGGATGGATGGATGGACATGAAGACTGCTATGCAATAATGATCTTGACAAACAAATGATGGCCCATGGGACAGGAGTGTAAAGACAATGGAAAATACATTCATTTCTATGGTATCAACAAAGATGTACTACAATCAGGTGGTAAAGGACTCACGGTACTAATTCAGTTCCCATAGTAAACCTATGCAAACACCATGATAATAAAAATTCAATAACTTAAAATTTCTGAGTGCTCATGATCAAACCTATATATATCAGTATAGATGAAACCTGGATCTCAGCTTCTGTTTAGAGGAAAGGATATGAGCCGCAGCATTTTCTGGACCTGCATGTATTTGAAACACGTGCTTTCAATTCCGCACCAAAGAGTCAGGTGCTAATTTTAGTAACGAAATGTTCCAAACTCAAGACTGTTAAAGGACTGATATTCCATCAATAAAACAATGTCTCTATTTTTTTTCACTTACAACTAGGATAAGCTCTCAAAAAATTCTTTTTCCTAAAACGTAACTTACATTATTAACCAATCCTGGCCACCCAAACCCATATATACTGTATTTTATGTTCACCCATTTCCAGGCTGGTTCCAATTTTTCCATACAATTAGTACTGTGTGTCCTAAAAAGCAGTGACTCCGGCTTATTTATTTGTTGGTCTTCGCTAAGTGAGCTGTCATCACTGTCTCCCCCCTCACTTCTGCACCACCACCAAGCCAGATTTTACTGGATGATGGAAGTCATTGGCTTGGTGTAACCTTGCAGTAGTGTATATAATCACAATCAGAAGCACAGATCACCAGTAATTACCTTGATTAGTCACTCCAGCCAAGGACTCACATGAAATGCATAGAATCCACAAATTTCCCATACTCATTTAAATGTACAAAACACATATAACCTGCTGAGGGTAACCTATCACAATATACGATGTATAATTAATATGGAAAGCTGACCACTGAATAAAAATATTTATTCCTACTTCCAACTGCACAGTGCAGGTTAGGAGGGAGAAAGCATGAATAAGTCGTGTGACCAGACTAAACACAAATACTTAAAATCTGCGTCACCAAAGCATAAAATGAAACTCTCAGTGACATTTTTTGCTTGTAAGGGTTTGGCAACAATAGATGCATTCAGTGATTGGTTTCATGATTCTAAAATAAACAGCACCAATCAATTAACCTTAGAACACAAAATTTCAATGAAGCCACTAAAGGATGAAAATAGGTCACAGAAACTTCTTTCTAAAAATGTAGATCTTATCAAAATGCAGCAACTCAACAAGATGAGTGCCAATTACTTGTGGTCATGAGAATTTTTTTAACCTATGCCAAGCAAAAGATGAAATACAAGTCATGATAAGCCTCTTGTGTTGTTAAGCTGTTGAACTAACAGCATTAGTTTCATGATTCCTGCATAAACAGTGACTGAGAATGAACATCAACATACAATTTAATCCAAGTCAGAGAAGCATGAAATGAGCCATAATGACCTACTTCTGCAAAGCGGGAACGAAGCTCACCAGGATGCACCCCTTCACCAAGTCACATCATTCAAAATAATTTAATATGTATACAGCATGCATAAAATGCAATAACATAAGCAAGTAAAATGGGATATGTAGGTCACTAACCTTTCTGTATGTGTGCGGTATTAGTATAGATTCATGCAGTCATCTTATTTGATGATTCTAACACAAATTGTTAAAACAAAATTTAACCTCAGTCAGTGGGATAAAGTATTGGCCACAGTGACCTGCTTTTGTGATAAGGGTGTAGCACTTACCAAGAGGCATGCCCTCATCAAGTTTTTTATGACTCCATTTATAACAGTATGTACACAGGATACAAAAAGCACATACTAAAAGTCAAAACTTTACCTAAGCAGGTAAAGTGAAATGTAGGCCACTGTCTTTTTTTTTGCAAGGGCATGGTACATACAAATGTGTACAATTCTCTAGTCTGAAAAGTTTAACATATACAGGGTTTGACAAATCCCAAGTTACAAGAGAGAAACATGGGTTACAGTGATCTAATTTTGTGATGAGGATGTAGTACTTTGTCACGATGCATTCTATCACCAAGTTTTATGATTTAAGGTATAAGTGTATGAATACAAGGTGCAACAAATATATGCAATTGTGAGTAGAAACAAAAATTTATCTCAAGCCAGTGCAATCATAAAATCTTGCTTTTTGTAACACTGCTAAAGGAAATGCATGGAAAAATATATCATGGCAAAATATGGTCTTTCTTACCCTTTCTCTTGTAATGTTTTCTCAAGCTTGTCCACTTCTTCTGGTGTCAGGTTCGATAAATAATCTGTGACCACTTTAGCATCCTTTTTGAACACTTTACCGATAAACCCCTTCTGTGTCTGACATTCCACAACATCTATAACTTTGTTTGAACAGTCAAGGAATAAAATGGCAAATACCTGATACTTTCCTATGTTTAAATTTTGATGAGAAAGCTGGGATACATAATCTCGTATTCTGAAAACTTAAAGTTTTATTTTCGTGGATTAAAATGGACTAATCAGAGATTTTATGCACTGTCCAAGTTTGTTATGCAAAAAGTAACATTTGAAAAAGAAATGAACATGACACTAAAAACCTAGTCAACACACAACAATAAAACATCTGCAAATGGACTAAATGGAAGAAATTCATAAAACAAGGTTCATTCTAGGATTGGACTTGACTGCACCAAAGGCACCTATTCTGAAAAGGTGCCATTCCAAAGGGTCACTACTGCTAAATAATACAGATACAGCTTAATGAACATATAAATGTCTCTATATTATTCGTCTGTATCAAATGATCTTTAATTAAAAATGCACCGACTTGAATTGTAGCAGCAACCATACAAATTTAGCTTTACACAACCCGAGTCACAAACAGTACTGGGAAGAATCTAATGCTAACAAGTTATAAACAAGTTGTATTAATCTAATACTACCAAAATTTAATGAAAGGAAATCCATAAAGTATACTTTTTCTCTTGTTAACATAGTGGCTGACCCGATGTTTGTCCAAGCAGCACAGATGTCACTTACTAAAATGGAACAAGTGAAAAAACTTTGGTTCAATAAACATGGAAAAAACGTAAAGGAGCCATAATACACAGAAAATGTAAAACTTTAAATTGTTATGTATATTTAATTATTTGTTTGCTAGTTTAAAATTTTTTAATTCCATTACATGCTATTGTAATGTAACATTGAGTTCAGTTCTGTTTGACCTGACTGATATTCTTTTGATTTTTTATTTCACTGACGTAAACAAATAATAATAGAAACGTTGTATCTGGTTTCTGACCTTGTTTAAAAATCAGTGACAGTTTTGGTAAACAACTTTTTTTTAAATTTTTTTCTTATCTTTCTCAGAGTAAGAATCATTAAGTCAAGGTCATACCTGGATTACATGACAAGTAGCATATATCAATTGTTACAAACTTTGATTTTTTCCAGAAAAATGAACTTCTGACCCTCATCCGGGAATCTGTTTTGCGTCTTTGGTAGTCGTATAAACTGTTTTTTTTTTTTTTTTTATAGAAGTTTGTTAGTTGGAGTCCAAACAATACACACGTTAAGTTGTTATTAGGTTGTGACCAGTTTGGGTTGAATTTTTTATTTAATTCAAATTACTGAATTCAAGTGATTCTTTTCCCTGGAAATACGTAAGTGCTCTGACAAAATTCTTGGATAAAGATATTTATTGGAAGTTATACTGAATTCAAAACTGGAATAATATTTTTTGTGATTCAAGAAAGGACTTGACACAACAGCACTTCGCTGACCACAACAGACGCCACTGCCTTCCATTTGGATTTCACTGCGATTCGAACTCAGTTTCATTCAGGGCTTTTTATTACTATAACTTGTATTTTTAATTGTTGGATTATTTTTGGATTTAATTCGTAAAACTGTAAGTTCTTTTTTCTTAATTTTTCACTTTGTATTCTAGGGAAATAAATTATCTGTTAAATTTTACAAAACTTGTTGTCATCACTCTTTTCTGTTACTTATTTTAAGAACCTAGATATGTAATAAAATGACCTGTTTTTTTTTTTAAAATGAAGACTTAAATACAGCTTGGTTTCAATCCACAAAGTTCCCAAAAGAGTCATTAGGCAGAAATTCACATTATGCAAGGACAGAATTTCTCAATCAGGGGCCACAACTCAAACCAGTTATCAAAAGGGGCCATAACTTGAGTTGTGTGACATAAAAAGGTAACAAATCTTGTTTTAAATCTTTCAAGTTCTTTAAAAGTTACTGAGCAGAACAGAAATTTGTGATGCAGAGGATATATGTGACATGAGGTGTATAAGACAGAAGGACATGGATATCTACCTACAACTCCATTAACAAAATATAGCATGGATATGAAAATGTGATCAAGTACTTTCAAAAGTATAGGGATTTTTACAAACTAATCTCACAACTCTGACTTTCACAAATATTGAACCATTTATTTAAAACATTAAAGACATTTCTGGCGAGTACAGCTTCAAAGGCAGGAAGTTCGTGGACTTTCAAAGACCCATGTTATAAATTTCCAAGGACCTAATTAATACAAATTCACAATGGTCTTTGGTTGTATGTTCATACTAGTTCGAACATCAGAAATAAACATATTATTTCTTTCACCATAACTGAACTGCTTGGCAATGGTGCTATCACTAAATTTAAACTGGAATGTGCTGTTCATTCCTTCACATGAAGGACTAACTGCTATTGATGACCTTGATAACCCAACATATCTCTGCCACTACGGTCTCACTTCATGTTATGAAGGAGTGGATAATACTTGCAGGCAATACTGTGGAAGGCAAAGCAGATATGACCGATATGCTACTAGTCCAAGCTATAACAAATGTTAACTACAAGCACTATACTATATTACTGCTATGTGTGTTGACTTTTATGATTAAAGATTCTATCGGTTATTAAGTAAAAAAAAACCATTAACTATCTAATTTTGTCCAGTGGGGGTTTGTACTTCAAGTAAATTTGTTTGGTAAACATGTTTTTGTGGCCTTTAGACCTTGAACAGTTTAGAAGAAATCTTGCTGATTAATTTGATGGGATCTGAGTTCAGTTCATTACCTCCCCCCACAAGGAAATTCTGGCACACATAATTTCTGATTGGTTGGCTGCTAAAGAACCTGACCTTGCTGACGAGTTGGAATGATCTGGAAATGAATATTTGCCCCTCAACCTGGTTCTGAAATTGTGTCTTAGTTTTTTTTTTTTTATATAAGGTAGTGAGTAACTGAATGGATTGTTCCTATCTTAAACATCAGTCTCAGAAGAATCAGCTTTAGTTGTGCTCAGTTATAATTTGAGAGGATTTATTTATTTCAGTTATTCGTTGGAATTACAAGGTGCTCATGAACTTTAGGAATAAGTAACTATTTTGGAATTACTGTGAATTCATTTAAAGGCATTTTGGATTATATAACCGTGATACATCAAGACTATTAACACATCAAACTATTCCAGATTACTGACACATCAATAAAATAGACCGAACTTCATTCAGAACACCATGTGAACTCATCTGGAATATTAGGTACTTCTAGACTTGCGACAGAACTTTTAGGACTATTTGGGATTTAATACACAATAATGCAAGTTATTTTAAATTTTTCACTTTGTATTCTAGAGAAATAAATTACTTTGTGAATTTTACAAAACTTGCTGGTTGTTGCTCATTTCTGTTACTTACTTTAAGACCATATAGTCATAATATTACATATCATGGGACTTCATTGTTGTAAATTGACTGATAGCGATGTTACCAAAATACTAATAAAAATAGTATCTATAGAAAATTCCTGATGAATTTTATGTTACAACTCAAAATGTGAAAGAAAAATAAATAATAAATAAATAAAAAATAAATGGTTATTCATGGATTCATTTTTGTACCCAGCTGAACACACTGTTGAGAGGTAATCAGGACAAGCTCACAGGGTCTTTTGTTTTAAAGCTCATTTATATAGCTAATGGTATTTTCTACCCGATCGTTTAAAAATTAATGCAATGTTTATTCATGTCATTTTGTTTATTTTTGTCATGTGATTGATCTTGTATTAAAATTCAAGCACTTTTAAACAGAATTGTCATTTTCAGGCATTTTCAAGTCCTTGATATTGCCATTTGTAAAATTGAAACACTTTCAAGGTTTTCAAGGACCTGTGCAAAGACTGCACATTTTCATGGCACCAATCTGCACAGGGTTAATAGGATTATTTTGCTGCATGAACCAAACAAAACTGATAAATCATTTTATGTATGGATAGCAGACTGAATAAGGACCTCAGACCACTGATCAGAGCAGGGTTCTGGTTGCCTGTCAGGACATCTGAAGCACAGTAAAGTCTCTTCTAAGAGCCTCCTCTGTATGACAGACGGCATTGTCATGCATTCCACTAGTGTCTTTAAGATAATATTATCACTGTAAGTGAAAAACAAAGGCTAATGATACAAAGTTGTGGCAGAATATGTACATGTTTCATGCTACCATAGTCAAGTATTAATCTTAGAGAAACTTAAAACACGGTGGCCTCAAAGGATGGCACGGTGCAAGGCAAAGTGTGCACTGTGTGCACCTTGGCAGGCAGAATGCAGCCTAGGGATAACACTGGGTACTAACTTTTTTGTGAATTATGTAGTTGTTGCAAATTACAAATTTCAAGAACCAATGCAAAAAGATGGACATATTAAGAAAATTGGATCCTCCCTCTGTGACATAACCACACATCTGTGGTTACTTTAAATACCAATCAACAAATTACCATCAGTAATTGCAGAAGCTCCAGACTTGGTATCTCACAAGCAGGAGCTTTCCAAAATCACATTCTAATGAACTAGTCAGCTACAAGTAAGACCTAGCGATTCTCAAGGCTATGCTGGTTGAGGTTCATTACCTCATCACCGCTATGGTAGCCAGATTCGTCCAAGTATGAAGTGACGAAAATGTAAACTGACACTTTTATTTATTTCTGCCTTCCTATCATTACTCTTCTGACTGTCCTATCACTTCTGTCGCACTTTATCTTTGACCATGCACCACCCGTTGCCTAATAGTCATGTGTGACTGTGTCAACATATTTATAGACAGATACATAAAAGGTCCTTCTGCAAAACAAACAAAATGACAGCCTCCAAAACACATGATTTCATAATATTTTCTCTGCATATTTATCATCTGTCAGTAACTAGGATACTTCTGCTGATGGTTTACACAACTTTAGGTATGTGAGAAAGCTTGCCGGTAGCTTCTCGTGGGTCAGTGGTTCTTTCCATGGTTTTCCCGGGTTCTTCCTCCACCATTTATATACTGGCTGCCATGTATAGCCTTTCTTGTGCTGAAAAATGGCATTAAACCCTACAATAACTACTGATGGATTAGATTAAACTGAATTTTGTATTTTTGTTTGTTTGTAAAGGATATAGGTTCAGGAAGGGTCTTTTCTGCCACCAGTCTTACTCCTGTACTTTTGGTGTGTTGTGTCAAATCATAGCAAGATCTGTCTGCACAACCAACACATTCTATCCAACCCTGAAAACAAATTAGAGACATATAGCAAACATGGTTTTAAGGGATTCTCTATCTAAAGGAAACATTTACACTATGGACACCTTCAGGAATCAAAATATAGATCCATGATGAAAAAAGATACACATATATGTACAGAGAGAAAGAGAGAGAGAGAGTGAGAGAGAGAGAGAGAGAGAGAATTGATGCAAACAGAAAGGGAGTGAGACAGAATTAACACATAACTGAAACAAAGATAAAGAAACAGCATGATAGATATGGTAACGCACATGGAGAGAGAGAACTGATTAAACAGAAAGGCAGTGAGACAGAGTTAACACATAACAAAAACAGAGATAAAGAAATAGAAGATATGGTAAAAGAGAGAGAGAGAGAGAGAGAGAGAGAGGGAGAGAGAGAGACAGACATGCACACTTTATAGGACAGACAGACAGGCAAACAAATGACTTTGTATATAGACCATGTCTGCACAATTGCCAATCATTTACATTCCAACAGACAAAAATATATTCTAGTTCATACTAAACTGTGATGTTGGCTTTTAGACTAATTTAATACAAGTAGTCTGATTTCCATCTGCTGTGCCTCATTAAGGAATCATCAAGATAATCCATAAACTATGCCGGTTGCCTCATTAAGGAATCGTCAAAGATAATCCATAAACTATGCCGGTTGCCTCATTAAGGAATCATCAAGATAATCCATAAACTATGCTGGTTGCCTCATTAAGGAATCATCAAGATAATCCATAAACTATGCCGGTTGCCTCATTAAGGAATCATCAAGATAATCCATAAACTATGTCGGTTGCCTCATTAAGGAATCATCAAGACAATCCATAAACTATGCTGGTTGCCTCATTAAGGAATCATCAAGACAATCCATAAACTATGCTGGTTGCCTCATTAAGGAATCATCAAGACAATCCATAAACTATGCTGGTTGCCTCATTAAGGAATCATCAAGATAATGCATAAACTATGCCGGTTGCCTCATTAAGGAATCATCAAGATAATGCATAAACTATGCCGGTTGCCTCATTAAGGAATCATCAAGATAATGCATAAACTATGCCGGTTGCCTCATTAAGGAATCGTCAAGATAATCCATAATTGCCTCATTAAGGAATCATCAAGATAATCCATGAACTATGCTGGTTGCCTCATTAAGGAATCATCAAGATAATCCATAAACTATGCCGGTTGCCTCATTAAGGAATCGTCAAGATAATCCATAAACTATGCTGGTTGCCTCATTAAGGAATCATCAAGATAATCCATAAACTATGCCGGTTGCCTCATTAAGGAATCGTCAAGATAATCCATAAACTATGCTGGTTGCCAAACATTTGTTTTATTGGCATAATTTAGTCTTATACACTAACCTGTTAAGCAGAGGAAAAAGTGCCAGAAATACGCCAGCACACTCAAATGCACTCTCAATACCACTCTACACAACTTCTGTCAATTTACTGTATAATAAACACAGATCAACCTACATAGGAGGTTTTGCACTCAGCATCCCAGCAATCACAGGCATAGTGAGCCATTTCGTTAGAGAGATGCTGTCTGAAACGAAACTTTTTGGGGTCCACACCACTTTTCGTCATGAACTGGTAGATCCTTCCCATGAAGTATCCCAGGGTTTCATTGTTGATCAGTTTCTGAAATAAAGAATCAAATTTATAGCATCTAATTCATGCAAGGAAAAAGCTGCATTGCTATAAGAGAATAGTCAATGGAAAACTTTGAATGGTATAAATTAGTTTTTAGAGAAACTAATAGTCACTGAGGAATAGTCTTATTTTATTTATAATTAACAGATGTTAAAAATGTTGAGAAATGAACTGTTTTGTGAGGGGCTTAGGTTCAAGTAATTTACAAGCAGAAAAATGTTCCATCTGAAGTAATGTCTTATTTTGGGTAACCATTACATCCTTGCATTATTGCTTTAAACCAGTAGACATTAATATTTTGCTTTTGCAAATTCACAACATTGCAAAATTAATGGTTTCAATTTTGGAACATGGTTTTAAAAATAATTTTACTGCATAAATTTCTGTGATTTGGGAATATGGTGGTACAAATTATTTTACTGCCTGAATTGCTGTAAAGTGAATTTTTTGCAATTTTCCACTTTACTGCAAAAGTCTAAACAATAAAAATATGTGGAGATTTCTCCATATATGGTTATGTCCAACTTGGCTCTGCTTGACAACATCAGTTTTGGGGATGTGCATGCATTTGAGCTCTTCTACAAATTAGCAATAAAACCAAGGTCCTTAACAAATACTTATGACTTTTGGTTTTTTTTGCCTAGTCTCATTTTATTCAATCAATTGCTCAAAATTAAACATTTCATTGACTTGATTAACTGAATGATGTAATTAATGAAGACACCTGAAATTTAGTTAAGTGTGAGAAAAGCACCTGTTTAACAGCATCCCCTATCTTCCACTTCTCAGGAGGCTTGCCATCCATCTGATTACAGCCGGAGTACAAGGACACTTCAACATCAGCCACATTTGCAAACTTGGGGTGGTCTTTGTTACTTGGGTCACAGAAATGTTCAATCTCTGCCATCGTGAACTCTCTGTATAGAAATTTTACTAAAAAGTGCTTTTTCACAAGTCTTCAGTGGGCATTATCCCCAATGAATACCTTTCACAATAATAAAATTCATGGGACTCATTTTATTTAACAAACTTATATGGATCCATGAATTTTCTCTTGATGAAAGAGAATCTTTTGAAAATGGAGTAAATGGATACATGTACATGTTAAAATATGGACTTAACTAGATCAGGGGTCTCAAACAGGTGGCCTGTGGAGTTATTTCCTGCAACCTGCAGGTCACCTGGGATTTGAAAAATAATATGCAAATTTTTCTTTACAGCCAGCCCGTTTTGATAAAAATTTGATAGTTACATCATTTATTTCTTGTTTCTAACATTTCAACTTGCTATCTTTTATATGAGCCACATTCGCTGTGTGTAAATGTTTCAATGTTGCCCTTGGGCCAATGTACTAGTATCATGCTTCAATGTTGCCCTTGGGCCAATGTACTAGATCATGCTTCAATGTTGCCATGGGCCAATGTACTAGTATCATGTGGACCTCATGGTGATTTGAGTTTGCAATCCCTGAACAACATCCTATTTCAGCAAAATGTTACAATTTAAAAACAAAACTGTCAAAAAAATGAACAGCATAAAATACTGATCAACAAAAACTTGGTATGAATCAATACTTCTCAAAAATTCTGAATTTCCACCTGGGTGAAATCATTCACTGATGTAGAGATACACTGATAATTCTGCCAAAATGATACACACATTAATAATTTAGGTGCAGAATCAATTCAAAATGATATATACCTTATACAAGTTACTGTAAATCTTCAATTTCTAATAATAATTATTACTTGTTTAGCTCTTTATTCCTTATGTATCATAATCTGTATTGACACATGACATGGGTGTATTGCTTCATCCCTAACTTGCACATAATGAATCTTAAATGAAAAAGGTACTGACACAATCATTAGAAATGTCTAAAATGTACATATAAGCATGCTGCTCGAGAGCACACGATGAACTTATTCTACCTGAGGAGTTTTAATGTAAAAGAACTGCTGTTTTTCAATCAGATCTTCTGCTTACATGGCAGTAAAATGTTAAATCCGATGGAAAAATACTTAAAAGCTGCCAAGTAAAATATGAAGAGATGAAATAAAGAGGATCTCAAATGGGTAATGATTTAACATTGAATTTGTGAAATGAGTTGAATAATGTCCAGCTTTTGCGAGCCTTGGCCAGCAAAAGTGGACATTATTCAACGAGTTTCATAAATTTAATATTAAATCGTTACCCATTTGAGATTCTTTTTATCACATTGTTTTTATTTCAGTGGAAATTATTTAGATAGAAAGAAGAATGAATAATTTTGTTCATTCTGACAGACGGTGCACCTTTCTTTTGTTGTGCATAAAATATAGTCCCAAACAAAGTTGAACTGGTAAAAGTAGATCGTACATTTTTACAAACTATGAATCAAAGAAAAGCTTCCATCCGAATAAACAGAACATTTTATAACGAAAAAATCATTTTTCAAAACAGAATGATCAATGCGATGTGATGCTGCCACACTGTTTGATACGGTACACAGTAGGCCTAGAGTACATGTTTACCCTAAAATGTCACTTTCAGAACTAAACGTTACATTGTTGCGAGTTTCATGTGAAATAGGATTACTGGATGCAAAACTTCCCACATTTACTGCAATGCATTTGTGACCGGATATTTGCAGTATTTGATCTGGAACAACAGACTGTACAGAAGGCATAAACAAATTTCTTTTTGAGTCGGATTTCCATCTCATAATATACTGTGTAAAGACGATGTGGTTGGATAAAGTTCAGTCAGTTAGGAGACCTATTTATGTCCAGATTCTTCTGTGAACAGAGGTGAGTTTATTTACTTCTGTAAGTTAACATTTAAACCACGCTTGTATATACGGTGGATTCTATATCTATGTTACAGATATGCCACCCATCCATCCCCACTCCCACCCTCGTTATCATCTAAGCAATACCGGTAGTTTTACTTGTTGTTATTTTTCTTGTCTTGGGGGTTTTGCCATTTTTCATGTCATGATATGTTATACATGACATAACAAACCCCTGTGGGGGTAAATTTGCAATATTGATACTGGACGAGACCATTTTTTCCCAATTCCCTTTCACGAATTGAATCAAAAAATGGCGGCCGAAAAAGTTCAATGAAAACAAAAAATTCCAGAAGATGAGGTTAGAAAAAGTTTTCTCACGATCGCAGCCAATCAGTAAAGAGAATACTGCGCAATAATTTCATGGGCTCATTTGGACCAATCAGAATCACATAAAGTGATATGTTCACATGTATAATATCAAAAATATGAAACTGCACACACTGTAGGCAAAGTGTACTGACTATGTGATAAAGTATAATATAAATGACAAGATTTTATCTGTACATTAAAACATCTCCCAAATGCAAAAGTGCAGCCATGTTACCAGTTTCTGTAATAACAAAAATTTAAGACTTTTTCAAGAAGTTTTAGTCAGTTTTCAATTATTTTCAAAACCTGGAAAAGAAATTTTCAAATTTTTGACCTATTCCAGATTTCCATACCTGCGCAGGAACCCTGCAAATTGGAGTACCCAATTTTCATATTCACTGAATGTATTTGGACAAAATTAAAATATTTATTGATGTTAATAAAAAATATCTTTTTTTAAACACTGAATGTGGTACATCTTGAATGCATTATTCTTACCTGACTCTTAGAAGGCCTGATCTAGGAGATATTTCATTCCTGAAAGAGTTTCCAATCTGAGCTCCAGCAAATGGCAGCTTTCCCTGGTTAAATTCCAGTAACCTTTTGAAGTTCACAAATATACCCTGAGCTGTCTCTGGCCTCAAATACCTGGAAAGCAGGCAGGTTTTCATAAAGATAAAAGTTTGTATCTCAGAAAGAGGATCTAACTTCAGTGCTCATTTTGATCATTTTCAATTAAATGAAGTCACTTTGACAAGCAGAAATTGATATTATTTCATAAATTTCATTTTGAGTAATCACAAATGCAAGGTTCTCTTTATCACATGATAAAAAATTAGTGCTTTATTATGAAACTGCTAAATAGTGTTGATAATATTTTTTTGATACCTCAATCAGTCATTATGCATTTGCCTCATATGATTATGTTGTTTTTGTGGGTTTAATGCCATTTCTCAGGACAAGATAGGCTATACATGGCGGCCAGTATAACTGACAGAGGAAGAACCCAGGAAAACCCCAGTAGGAACCACTGACCCATGGGAAGCTACTGAAAGCTTTCTCACATACTCACACTGGCCTAGCCTGCCTTATATGATGTCATGAGGTCTTATGATACATGTTCGATACAGGAATATTAATATTTATAATAATAAAACAACAGCAGTCATGGATATGGGCTGCAAAGCTTACTGACATGCTAGATTTACAAGCAATTGTTTACAAGCTTAACTTTGCTATCACTGGTGACCAGTCAATCATTTATTTCACATTCCAATTACCTTCTAACCAATCCCATCTGTGCTGAGTGTAAATCATGATTAGACATAAAGCAACATAATTCTTTGCTGGCTGAACACATACGTAGTTATTTTATAACATACAGATTAAAACTGTCATAAATTCACCATCTTTTATTCAATTATTACACAATCAATCCAAAGGTTGGCAATTGAGATTTTTTTTCTTTCTATGTAAAACTGGGCTGCTTACATGAAATTACACTTGCCCAATAATTGTTTCTAGCTGCTAATTAAGTTAAGATACAGACTTGTCAACTTAACAATTCTCTCTAAAACCGTCATGGAATTTCACAAGAAAAACTTGGATTTTATAGAAAATGCAACACTATGGTTTGTCAATATTAGTTTATCAGTCATCCAAATCAGCTGCTGACTAATCAGATCAGAAGCAACATTTGATCTCCATACCCATACATGCCAACCTCGAAATAGGTACAAGTGTAATTATTGCTAATTTAAGTGGCAAAAAGTACTGTATTCTGAGCACAGAAAGGTATACATTGCACACCATAACCAGATGGCACTGTATGAAAAAATGTACATTTATTTTTGCTATTAACCTGATCTGCTGCAGGTTAAAAATCTTGTCACAAATGGGCAAAATCTATGTAGATTAGTTCCATAATACAAATAAAAAACATACTGGCAAATAATTGATATACAACACCCTGACTAGTCTACATGTCTAACTTTCATTAAATTAGTGCAAAGTCAGGTCCACAAATTCTGCATGACAATGTGCTTTATCTGAGTGCTGTATTAAATGACTTCTTCTTTTCCAATCTGTAATGTGCTGCTGATTTGTCCTTTTTTGGATCTGACATGTTTTGAAGTTTAAAAAGATCCATTTGCTCTAACATTTTTCACTCATATACAATTAATGAGAACATAATGAAATTTATTTGCAAATGAAAGGGAAGAGCTGTGTTAGTAGGTCAGTTTCTCCTGATTACTAAGGTCTAGCTGGCAGGCTAGACATAAAGGACTGGCATCCTTCTTGTAGGAGATTTTGTCCTTTAGATTGCTCGCAGAATATTTCCAGTCTTACATGCAATTACAGTAAGATCCAACCTGAAAAACCACTTATTTTGATGACCATGTCATAACAGGCCTGATTTTAAATGAACAGATCACATGTGTTACACAAGGTAATGACCACAAAATGAAAAATGCCATAAGAGTCCAAATGACTTTGGCAGAGGGGGTGACTTCACAAGACTGGATTGACTGTTTTGTTTTGACAAATCTTTAACCCTAATCCCTGATCTTTTAAAAATGGAACAGACCAAAAATATAAGCATAAAATAATCTGAAAATAGAGAATGAACAGTGCTGCAAAATTTAACTTTGATTCATCTTCTTACCCTTTGAGTGTTCCTGTGGGTCCAATCGAAGTGGCGAACATGAGGTTGAATTCAATAGGATCCGTCAAATCATTCCCTGTCATGGGGGATTTCATATCATATTTCCGCAGTGTGACCCGCATGTCTTCTTTACTCATCCCATCAATCTGAGGGAATAATCCATCAGGTGAAAATACATTTTCCATAAAATTTGTTTCGCTAAATACAGCTCTTCCTTACTATAATGCCCTTCTTTATAATGCAGTTCCTGATATGTGGTTCTTAAATTATTACAATATATTTTACTGGTACTCTGCTAATTCCCCCCCGCCCATCACACAATGCACATTCAGAGAATTTATTATTCTTGCTACACAACAGTTAAGTACATTCATTACAAGTCAGTAGTTATGGACCCATACAAACATGTTATAATGAGAGTATTAGAATATTTAAATACATTACTTGTTCCCTATAAGGAAGAAAATTCAAAGTTGTACTGACACAAGGAATGCAAAAACTGTGCAACTGGACTCTTTTGTAAAGTGACTTTAGAGGTCATGGTGGGTTTCAAGACTTAATGATGTCCAATGCATACTTGCTGACTTTTTTGGTTAATGAACATGCCACTGTTACAGTAAAGTACTTCATACATGAGGAAAAATTATCTTGTTCTTTATATATTAATCTGAATTTTATATTTGAGGGGAAGGACCCTTTTAATGTACATGACATGGAATTATATTGTAACTGGACACTAGATGCCCCCTCCACAGAATATGGAGTAGGTACTGAACCAAAAAAATTAAAACAAAAAAAAATTGTCCAATATTTTGCCAAACTGAAGTCCATGATGACAAAGATGCATTCCTTTATTGGTTAATGTTGATTGATATAATCTAACTGATGAAGAAAGGACAAAACAGAAATAAATGAGAACCCTCTGATGGTTTTAAGTTTCACCTAATAAACTTTCCTGTGCTGAATTCACTGCTTTCATCTAAAGTGTGATCATCCTTGAAACACAAATGAAAGAAAAACAAAAAGACAGAGAAAATTCCTTTTTTTTAGAAGATGATTGTCACAAAATCTGGTAGGATGCATTAGCTGAGAGAGTTATGATGGTAGAGTGCTGTCTAAAGTATGAAAGTCCCAGGTTTGATCCCTACTCCAGCTGCAAATTTTCCCCCCATGTCATTGAATAGCATCTATGGGATTATGAAATTACAGGCCAGAAGATTATGCTGCAGGAATGGGTTGAATGCATCAGCTCAGATTACTCAAGAGGTAGAAAATCTGTCAGGGGTTGGGGCAGTCCCAGGTTTGAGCCATGGTCTGGCCACATATTTTCCTGTAATGCTTTTTTGAAGGTGATTGTGATTTAAATTTCTTTTTTAGTTTTACCTTCGGCATAAGATCCCTTATCTCTGCCTTCACATCATCCGATACTTTCTTGTCAGTAAGCATCTTTTCAAGCTGAGCTGCAAAGAAGATGACATTATTTGTTGCAACTTTGTGTCATATGTGTACAACGCTTAGATCTTTAAAATAATTTAAAATGTTTCAACACATGTAAGTACTGAAAATTAATATAAGTATAAATTTACCTAACTAGACAAAAAGCAAGAAAGGTAAGTAATGGTACTAGTACTATGTGCATCTCTATTAAATGCCTTTCAAGAATGAGAAAGATCACAATGGAATTAAACCAATGTATACACAGTAACAGCCAGTTTCACTGTGTGGTGATGCACAGTAATACTAGTACTGCTGTTATGTCTGTACAAATAAGCAAGACAGAAAGAGTAACAAATCTGTGTCATATTGCAACTGCTTAAAATAGCTCTTTGTGCTTTTTATAGTGAATGCAAAGGGCAGCTTGTTGCATTGTACAGAACTTCTTTGTGCTTTTTATAGTGAATGCAAAGGGCAGTTCGCTGCACTGTACAGAACTTCTTTCGAGTGGCCTAGGTCTGTAGACAAAACAAAAACTGTTAATGTCATAGAACTTAATGCACATAAGCAGAAGAAACAATACTCAAGCAAAAGGACATAGAAAGATGTTTACCTTCTATTAAATGGTCTGCCCTGAAACATTCTCCATTCTTGAGATCTTTCACCATGTAGTCTTGGAAACGATCCACATGACCAGATGCTCTGCAAGAGATCATATAGTCATTAGAAAAGCCATGTTCATATACGTTTAATTGTTTATTAAATGCATGAACCTGCACTGAAAGGTCCATCCAGAGCTTCATAAGTCTATCTAGAAAGAAAATAATTTTTTTCATTGATTGAATTTTTAATTTAACATTCATACCTCTGAAGTTACATATTTTGAACTGATGTACTGATTCACACACACACACATATACACATATATACATACACACATTGAAAAATGTCAGGAGGCTTTTGATAGGTTAAAAGCCATACTCAAAAGTGCACCAGTTCTTACAGCTAAAAATTTCAATCAATCTTTTAAATTATCTGTTGATGCAAGTGATGTTGGGGTTGGAGCAGTATTGATTCAAGAATATAGAAATGATGTTGATACCCAGTGTGCTATTTCTCTAAGAAATTAAATAAGCACCAAAGAAATTACTCAACAATCGAGAGGGAATGTTTGGCTTTAATATTGGCATTACAGCATTTTGAAGTTACATTAGCTCAGCTCCTTCTCCAGTTGTTGTGTTTAGTGATCACAACCCCCTTACTTTCATCGACAAGATGAAAAATAAAAATCAAAGATTATTAAGGTGGAGTTTGTTTTTGCAAGAATATAATCTTAACATCAGGCACATCAAAGGAAAAGACAATTTGATTGCTGATGCACCTTCCTGTGTATAGAAATATTATTTCATGTACACTTTATATAATTCATAAAGAGTTTTCTTATGTAATTTTGTTTTACCTCAAGCATAGCAGCCAACCCCCGAGAACAAAAATACTGACTGCTTATGACAAAAATACTAATTTTCAGGAACAAATACTGATTTTTAAAATTTTAATGCATATGTAACTATTTACAACATATACAATCGTACATAATAATTAATGTCAAAGATGCATGTGTTGCACACTTGCACCTTCTGGACAGGCACCCTGATCCATTTGGGTGCCCATTCAGAAGGTGCAAGAGTGCAACATACTCAGGCACAGGCTGTTTATAGGAGCCTTTTCCACACCTTGTTTTTTTTTAATCATCATCGATTCCAATGTACCAACTTTCATTGATGATCTCAATTCTGTGTGATTTTCTTACTGAACTGTTTTCGTTCTAGCATACGAGTAATCCTTTGCGATTTTACTGTCTGGAAAACGTGTGCGAAATAAATCGCTAGCAACACTAATAACTGAAAGAGGAAGGTTCATTTCTAAAAGAAATTTAATAAACCGAATTTCGATCGAATTACATCAAGGTTCTCTCTGGTATTTATATACGTCCAAGTTCAGGCTGAGTTGTGTATGATGAAGCAGCAAACTGATGTTTATTAGCTTTTTCGTGCTCTTGTATTTCATGTACGTCTCCATGTCCAATAGTGAAATCACATTACACAATTTGCAAAAAGTAAAGTTTTCTCCTTTACTAGATGGTTTCACAAATCTAAACAAGATGGCACTATTGTCCTTCCAGTTCTGTTTTCTTGTCTTTCCTGGAGAAAATTCTGAATATTCTGCTTTCCTATTCAACATGATTAGAAGTTGAATATTATGAAGATGAGATACAGTTATAGCAGTAACTCGAAATCCAATATGGCGGATAAAGACAGGCATGGTAGCCTCGATTTCGAATGGACCAATCGTATTTTATACATGCAACACATTTACTCTGGGTCCCGGTGAAAATGGAAATTTGCAAGAAATGTTTTTAAAAATTTTTTTAATTGAAAAAACGGATTTTTAACAAAAAAAAAGCGTACACCCGTATTCAGGTCCAAAATACAGGACAAATACGGAAAAAGCGGGACAATTGGCAGCTATGCCTCAGGTATAATTTACATACGGTAAAAAGAAAGCTTTATTATATAAATCTTTCTTTTTCTTTATGGGGGGAAGTGTTACATATATGTAATTTAAATTGCTTGTGTGTTAGTTTTAAATTCTTTTTTTATTTTATTTTGTTTCATTATATTTTATTGTAATGATAATTTTTAATGGATTTGATATTTTTCCCAGTAAATTTAGTCTCTGTTTTGACCTGAATAGAACGTAAAAGGTATTACATTAGCACTATTTTTAGCTCACCCTGGTTTATAGATCTTGTAAACACTGAGTTAAAACGATTGGCTATTATGAAGATCATTTTGGCCCACGTGTTAGCTAAATTGTAAACAGCCTTTTTTTTAAAAAATTTCCAGCATGAAAATTTGATTTTTAGATAGGGCTATTCTTGCCTTCGTGCTAAATGGCATTTTTTTTATTGCGCTGTTCAGTGTTAAGAGATCACGTGACCCATCACACGGGACTGAAATGACGTTTTAGTTGGATTTAATACTGATATCTCAGTAAAATTTTGGCAGTCATATGTTTACATCTTGAAGGTACAAGGTGTTTCAATTGTTGATGTCAGATTGTTTTGAAGTTCATTTAATTTTTGGAATTTAATAATTCATTCTCTAGAAAACTACACAAGTACTTCATATTTATAAAAGTTCTGGGAGAAAGATATTCAGTGGAAATTTATTCTGGAATTTTAAATGGAAACATACACTGTGATTCAATCAAGGATCTGTTGCCATTAGTACAACGACCTCATCTGACGTCATCACCTTCCATATTGGAATTTCATCGAGATTTGAACCTGGATTCAATTAGAACTGTTTAGTGACAGGAGCCTCATTCCACACATGCTTCAATCCATGAATCTTTCAAAGTATTGAGCACAAAAAAATGTTTGCAATGGATGGGATGGAACAAACTTGATGGACATGGCCAACATAATATATGCCATCTCCATTGATATGACAAATGCATGTAAACAAAGCAAGAAACACACTCACTTGAGAACGGCCTCAGGGGTCAACATGGCAGTATCCACTTCCAACATCTGTTCTTCCAAAATGAAGAAACTGCGCCAGAACTGGAGGAGGTTTGACTTTACAGCACAGCCCATAGGTCCAAAGTCATACAGGCCGTTCACACCTTTGATAACAATGTTAAAAAAAGTTGGCTATCAGATCTATCATATTCTGTAATTAGATTTATCATATCTACAAATTAGAATTAAGGTACCTAGCTATGTATGATGAACACCAAATTGTGAACATTATTATACTTATATCTGCCATACTGTAATGCATGTTTAGATGCTCCCAGGATTTTATCTAAGGGGACATTTCCCTCTTTGTCATAAAAATGAGGGAGAAGAACAAAAATGAGGGTGAGGAAGAAACACACACAGCTCAATATTTATGCAACACTTTTCAATATCCATCTGTTTCTTCCTGTTCCCTCAGTAAGACTGCTACTGAAATAAAAATCTTTAAAAGATGTTGCCTCTAGTTGTACAAGCATTAATCTGTTGACTGTTTCTGAGCTTAATCATAGCCTTATCTGTGAACAAATATTGTTCTGTACTAGAATCCCCTTTCAGAGTCTGCTGTCTGAAGGGGCATATACATAGCTAGCTTATCCACCTGGAACAAATTTGAAAACTGTTTCTTATGGTTATGTACAATTTTCCACAGTACTGTCTTTCAGACAGTCCTGTTCCAAAATAAGGTTTTTCACTAACAAAAGCTCTGCCAAAATTTAATGTTCTTGAATCAGCACTCTAATAAAAATTCCTGATTTACTGTTCCATAATGTTCTATTAGTGTTTAAAGTCCATTAATGCCATAATCTACTTGTTTAAGCAAAATTATTTTCATCAAATAAATATCTTTACTTCTTAATTTCATTTGTACATTCTTATTTATTAGATTTATTGTATTGCTAGGGCAATATGGTTTTGTATCACAAGATCCTGCAGACCTAAATTGTGATGACAAAAGAAGTGAAAATTGAACTCCACTTTTAAATTGTCTGCATTTTTTAATTGGCTTGTTTGTCTGCCTTTTCTACAATTAATTCTGAAATGCTGCTGAAATGAGGGGTTGACTGTCTTGCTGTTGTTTTTGTCCATCCTGCATGTATGTTAAACTTGAACTGAACACCATTTTTGGATTCAAAATCACTCACTGGTATCTCTATTACTCTCCCAGCTCCAAAAATCTGATATGCTTCCAAACTTTTAAAATAAATTGCTTTCATCACAATGATCAGCCAGTATTTACCAAATGAAATCATTTTCTAATGATGAACCATGCTGGGAAACAGCCATTTTGGGTCTTCTACATAGCCCGTATTATAAATGTGCACTTGTAAAACTTTTTTGATGCAAGGTGCAACCTTTGACAGAATACTTAGATGGGGCCCAATGTGCCAATTAAATTGAACAATCAATCATGTCAAGCCAAAAAAAACCCAGATGTGTAAACAGTTTAAAAAAATATATGTTGCGACAAGCTCTACAAATTTCTACCAGCTTGACTTACATTGTGACAAGCACTTTAAGGGAGAACAGCTGAATAAAACTGTATACTGCACACTGTACATTTTCATATGTGCAGGAGTTCTTGTGCATCAAAGTTCACAAATTCCTACAAATTTAGCATGAATCATGTGATTGCATGCCCTGGGAGCAATTCTGTGCATGGGCTTGGCAGAATAAACACCATTTTTTATGTATGTTTTTGATTTATGATCATACTGTAATGCATAAGCATACAACAGACTACACTGTTCACTTATGTTTATGACTTCAGCCCAAGCATAGTCTGAACTCCAAGGCCATAAGGGACAGCTGATTTTGGCATCCACTGTTTGCTTAATTTGGTTAGGTGGTTAGGTGTTTAACAGCACTGCAACACAAAATGGTTATACTGTGCTGAGGCAAGTGAAGCACTTTGCCCAAGGACATATCACAATAGGTAATCTTGGCCATCCAGTGGTGGGAGTTGAACTTGCACCCTACTAATCACAAGTGGGACCCCTAAACCACCGAGTCAACGTGGCTGCTTGTAGCTCAATGTGTTATGCATACAAAAATAAAAGCTCAAAAACACTTTGTGGGCTTTCTTGTAAACAATTTATCATCTCTGCCAGTGAAAATTCGGATGGTGCTTTACATTATAGCAACATATGAAGGTTATTAATGCTGGGGCATGTGGAGTGCCTTGTCCAGGGACACGCCAAAGTAATGGTAGGATTCAAACCTAAACCCTTTAGGTCATGAGTCCTGCATGCTAAGTACTCAGCCACCATGCCTCCTCAGTAAAAAAGAATGCTGATCTTTTGTGGCAATCCATATCAACAGATTTAAAATATAACATACATACATGTGTTATGAATACGTAATTAAATTGCTTGTGTGTTAGTTTTAAAATTCTTTTTTATTATATTTTTATTTTTGTGTCATTACATTTTATTGTAATGATTATTTTCATGGGATTCTATATATTTTCAGTAAATTCAGTTTGTTTAGAACGTAAAACATATTACATTAGCACTATTTTTAGCTCACTTTGGTTCATAGAGTTTGTAAACATTGAGTGATAACGATTGGCTATTGCCAAGGTCATTTCGGCCTATATGTTAGTCTGAATAAACAATGTTTTATTTTTATATATTTTCAGTGTGAGAATTTCATTCTTAGATAGGGCTATTCTTGCATACGTGATAAATGGCATTTTTCTATTGCAATGTTCAAATTAGTAAATCACACAGCCTATCACGTGAAGTACCATGTGATCTAAAATTGCGGCTTTAAACAGACACTCTCTAGTAGATTTAGTCAGTCGTATGTCCACACCTTGAAGATGCAAGGTGTTTATATTGTTGAAGCAGACTGTTTTTGAAGTTCATCTGTTTTTTGGAATTTAATAATTTATTCTCTAGAAAACTAAACAAGTGCTTTATATTTATAAAAGTTCTGGGAGAAAGAAATTCAGTTAAATTTATTCTGGAGTTTAACGGAAACATTATAAACTGTGATTCAATCAAGGATCTGTTATCAACAGTATAACGACCTAATTTGACGTCATCGCCTCCATATTGGAATCTCTTCGAGATTCGAACCCGGATTCTGTTAGAACTGTTTAGTGATAGGACTTGTATTTTTCAATCTTAGGAATAAATTTTGGATTATATTCACAAACTGTAAGTCCCATTTCCAAGTTTTACATTGTTTTCTAGGGAAATAAATTATTTTGTTAAAATTTACAAAGCTTGTTGAATTCACTCTTTTCTCTTGTTACCTTTGTACGAGCCTACACGTAACACATGTTAATGATCTAACCCAAGGGTAGTCAAGTCATTTAACTCTTTTGTTACACAGAAACTGGTGTCTCACCTGTGTCTGCATGCTTGTCATTTTACCATCTATATCTGACTTTTATACACTTTTTTAAAAACACCTTCAACATTGCTGACCATAATGATTAAGTTCTCAGACAAGCAAGATAGAAACTCCTCACATACCAGCCTATAAACTTTAGGCTTGTAGTAATATTGTCTTCAATGTTCAGTGTACCACAGCACTTGATGTTGAAGTATTATGCCCCAGAGGTTTAAACTAAATAACAAGAAAAAGCAAAGCTAACAAGAATTGTATAATTTAAAATATGAACATATTTCCCTAACAAAAACAGTAAAAGAATTAAACATAACTTACAGTTTGGTATGAATTCCTAATTTAAAAAAAATGTTTCATCATTTCCAAGGTAATCCTAATATACTCCAACGGTATACCAAATTAAAAACCCAAAGGTCTTAACCTGAATTCAAGGTAAATCCAAAGAATTTCAATAAATAAATGAAGATCGTCAACATATCTCTTACAAGACTGATATCAACTCTTAAGAAGGCTTTAATAATGCAGCAGCTAACTACGCAGTTTCTTTCAACAAATCATTTAGTAACATGAAATACTATTTCAGTGAACAAGTCAACAACTGCTGTTCAAGTTTTAATCACTCACAAACTAAGGCAGTCAGACATTTCTAACATACAAATGTCCTCCCTGGATCATGTGATGTTATTTTCACCTCCATTTTCATCACTTATGGCCTATTTGGACCAAGTGATGTTTACTTGGCACATCAACCTTGAGATTTGCTGGATGAAAATCGCACTATGTATTATACATATAGTCATCTTATTATACAACCCATTCATATGACATTAACAACAAAAAAAAGTCATCAACTAAACAGGGCCTTCCCATAGATTATAAGTTGGAGGTTGATATGCCAAAGTAAGCAAAGGTGGGGGGGGGAGAGGAAACCTCCCTCAACAGAGACAGTTTTTTGTACTGACTAAATTACAAGAAGGAAACCAACACTATAAAAATAATATACATTACAAAGGTTCGTGACTTTAAAAAACTTACTTGTTTACAATGATGAAACATGCTTTCTGCTTAAGGAGAGAGAGAGAGAGAGAGAGAGAGAGAGAGGATGGACAGAAAGTCCTAGCATATCAGTATATAAACTTTAGACTTACAGTAATGTTACACCAAAGTTTCAGTTGAATGCAACAAATATAGAAGATAAAAGACCTTCAAAAACTTACTGTTATTATTATGGGGTTTAACACCATATTTCAGCACAAGATATGCCATACATGGCAGCCAGTATAAATGGTGGAGGAAGAACCTGGGAAAACCCGGAAAGAACCACTGACCCACGAGAAGCTACTGGCAAGCTTTCTCATATACCCACATTGGCTGAGCTCGAGACTTGAACCCATGCATACAGAGGTGAGATGGCAGTGATCCATAGTGGTGAGTGCTTTAGACCACTCGGCCGCTCAGGGCCCCAAACACGGATCTTGAACTGTGCATTGTCCACAAGGATGAACCAAGTTTTCTGCTTAAGTAGGTGAGTAAGACAGGAATTCATAGCACATCAATGTGTAAATTTTGGACCCATAGTAATATGACCCTAGCTATTCAGGTGAATGGAGACACTGATGTAGAACATAACTGAATTTTGAAAACTGTAAACTTTAACATCGTTTGCCATGGTACTTATGCAGGTGAGATAGGAAAGACAGGAACTTTTAGTATATTACAGAATAAATATTAGATCTATAGTAATCCGAGTTTGACTTAAATGCAGCAAATGATGCAGAAGATATGTGACTTTCAAAAGCTTAACCACTAGACCACTGCTGTTGTCGACACTACTGGCAACAGAAAAAGGACAACACAATTGAAACAGACATCTTGTTGTTCATTGTTGGACTGAGCTACAGGCAGGCCAATGAACAAGAACCATGTCACTGTTGTAAAAAAAGTTAATGCATGTCAGTAACAAAGAACACATGACTAATCCCATTTTCTGAATGCAATAGTTACCTAAATTGCCGTAAATTACGACAAAAGTGAACACAATTTGAATGAAAACTGTCTTGTGTCCTTTGGTACAAAACAGAGGATTGAAAGTTCTCACTGATCAAAATTACTTTGTATTTTGACAGAGGTAGAGTGAGTAAAATGTAGGGACATAGGCGTTGAAGTTTTTATCAACAGAGTCTGAAAACAACCTATGACAGTTACTTCAATTATTATCTGTAGACATTTTCATCATGAATAAGAAGATGAAATTGCACAAAAATTTAGCATGAAAGAGAAATACTAGTATTAAGTCAGTGTATTATTTTAAATGAATTTCATACAAATTTCATAACTATGGTGACATAAGAATAAAAAATAATGAAATAATAGACAAGGTCTTGACAAAGCACTGGTGTTATCTCCTAATACAAATTTTCTGTATTCAATCTTACCTCCATATATGACAAAGCACTGGTGTTATCTCCTAATACAAGTTTTCTGTATTCAATCTTACCTCCATATATGGCAAAGGACTGGTCATAGAAAAATCTCTGTTTGAGCAAGTCCTCTAGCTTGCC
This sequence comes from Megalonaias nervosa, assembly GCA_016617855.1. Classification (NCBI taxonomy): domain Eukaryota; kingdom Metazoa; phylum Mollusca; class Bivalvia; order Unionida; family Unionidae; genus Megalonaias; species Megalonaias nervosa. Next base: position 96,899 of record JAECUM010092903.1, read on the forward strand.
TCTATCGAAATCATCCTTTGGTGATAATTCAAATTCCTGAAACGGGTAATTTGAAAAACAAAAATGGACAAGTATCTTGACAAACTGATTAAAAAAAACCCAATTTTATCGTAACTTTAGAAAATATTTATGCATGTATACAAAATACACATACTAAATGCCTACTTATCTACATGTATATGAAAAAAACAAAAATTTATAAAATAACAATAATGCATACCTGCCAACCCTAAGGAAACCATCTCAGTAAGGTAGTTGATTTTTTTCCACAAGTTTGACCAGTTTTCAGTAAGGTCTAACTAAAGATTATAAACTGCTATTTTAAAGCTGGAAAACATATTTAAAAGTTTGGTATCTGAGACATGCAGCAATGGTAAACATTATGTTCGACTGAAAAGTTTGTAAATTACATTTAGACCTTATTTACTGCTAGTGCAGTTGCACAAACTTCAGTTCCAAACCCTATGCAGCTCAATGGCATGCTACTATCTTTCAATCTGATGTAATTCTTGGAAATTTTTTTTAATTCACATGATGACAGCAGTCATATTTCCCACCATGAGACATGCTCAAATTGTCACACGATGTTCAATATTAAGTGTCCATTCCTTCACAAGAATCTGAATATTCCTTGTTGTTCTTCTCTGCTGATTCCTAACATTTTTCAAGAGGCTTATTTTCCATTTCTCCTTCAACATGCATCGCTTGCAGGATGCCATTTTAAAAAAATTCTATAATCAACAGTTTGATCATGCAGATACTTTGCATGAAAAATTATGTGCAGTTTATAGCATCTGAGGTATTGTTCTAAAGTTAGTCTGGTTCCCTGACTAACTCCATTAATTCTAATATGAACACAGATCCAAATCAAACAGTGATGAACCAATTATCCAGATTTTATGGCAACAATCATTTTTCCCTAATTTTTATTTCTATTCTGTAAGTCTGTATTTTAAGGGTCATTTTCATGAGAGTTGCAGCAAAATCAAAAGGGTTGGCATGTCTGATAATAAATAAAATGTTCAGTTCAATCTTTGATTTTCAGATATTCTTATTTATTTGGGTGCAGGTCATTAAGCCACGTCAAGACTCAGGAAAGGTTCATGAGCATGGTCTGGCAATGTTCAATTTGGACAGCAAGTCTGAAATATCCTTGCAGCAGTCAATATCATCTCTTCCATGATGTCTAAATGTGATCATGGAATGGTATTCCTTGATTGTGACTGGGGCTAACTTCATGTCTCCAAGGAGAAAGAGAAAGATGCTAGCCTGTTGGGGAATGGAAGCTGAGAGTGGTGTGATGTCACTGGCATGACACCAGTCACAAAAAAATCTTGCCATTTTCCTTCCTATGCTTTCAAAGTGGAGTGCATTCTAGCTGTTGCAATCTTCTCCAAGTATGAAGCTCCAAGCTTCTTTTCGTGCAGGACATCCCTGAGTGAGGAGTTTCTCTGGGTACAGAGTAGTGGTGATGTCAGCTGCATGAGCAGCACAACAATTACAATGATTTTCTTGGGTATGTCTGTCATGGAGCAGATTGTTAATCCAATATTTGTCCAATCACAGACAGGCAATTCAAATTATTTTGTAGTTTCTGTCCATCATATTCTGAATGACTTTCTGAAATCAGAACTGACCGAAGGAAGGCATATGCCCCAATTCCCTCCTAGATGAATGAAAGGGCATAGACAGCTCATTCTCCTGGTGTGGAAATGGGGAGACAAAGGTGGGCAGTTTATTGTTCTACCTTATCTCAGATAGGTCAAGCATCGGTCTGCCACATAGGGCACAAACTTAATGGTAGAACGTCAGTTGCAGAGACCACTTTGAATGAAACAGATAATGAATTGGCCAGGACATTAAGCCTGCTTGGATGTGTCAAATCTGAATATTTATCTAACAATGGGAACACCAACTATGGTATTTCCAAATCAGGAGGCCAAGGTTTGATTTACTCTCCCTTGTTTAAGACAGATGTCAATGACTAAACTGCCTGCCATTACAGGACCTTCTTTTCCTAGGGAGGTGTTAATAATGACTTCCATTTCCAAGAGGTTGATATGAAGAACCTTCTCTGTTGCATCCACATGCTGCTGACCATCACAAAGTCCAGCAGTAGGTGTTCTCCCCAACCAGACAGATTGGCAACAAAATTTGTTGTTGTTTCTGGTTGTGGGTTTTCTGAGGGTATTCCAATTATTAGCCACTTCTTGTCTTGCCATTGAAGAAGGGAGTGTTTGATCTTGGTCAAGATCATAATATGGTACACTAAATGACCCGAGATTGGGAGCCACTGTGCCAGAAAGGCCATCTGCAGATTGCACATGTAAAGGTGGCCAAGGTGTAAAAACAAGCGAGTTTTTTTTTATCCTTTGCAATTCAGAAAAGAAGATAAAATACTAGAGATGTAGAATAAACTTTCCTACATTGTTTCATCTATCAAAAATCACTGATAGAAATATTGTGAATGAGAAAAATTATCATCTCAGAAGGATTTCAATTTGTGTTATTTTATGTTTTCTATAGTTCTATATATTTTACCAACCGGATTTACTAAAGTAAAAGTTCTGATTTCAGATAGGCTTGAACAATTTCAATGTAAAAAGAGGGACAAGCATATAAAAATCAATTGATTCTTTCTTTTCAACAAGTTAACAATGTAGGTAGATAGCTAGGTAACTGGGTGGGTGGAAAGACAGGTAGATACTTTTACTTATCCCATCTCATTCCTACTTTCCAAACAGTACCACTGTTCAAATAATTACATCTGAGCAGGTATAAAATGTACCTTTGTTTCCAGAGCATTCTTCCTGTGTTTCAGTTCAGCAACAGCACGCTGGATGTCAATGTCTGTAGCTTTATCTGCTTTCAGCTGCCTAATCAGGTCACCCTGAAATAATGATATCTTTATTACTTTCATTGTTAGCATTTTATAATTATCACTGCGTTGAATAACAACATCATCTTCAGGGTCTGTCAGTCATCATTAACATCACGGTCTGTTTGCAATCATCATTAAATTCTAATAAATTTTTATCACCACCATAAACATCAATTCACCAGCATAAACTCCAATTTATCATCATCAAAACAATGAAGCCCATCACCACTATTGTCCCCACCACATCAGCATAGGCCTAGAATCTTAAATAAATTTTTCTAACCATAAGGACTTGAGGTTTGAGAAATCTACAAGTCCTGCTGAATTTTCACTAGTCCCTTGCACAAAACTGAGAACTGAAATTTTACTTGCCTGGACTAGTGGACTTCCACTACCGTAAATATACATTTATAAGACAAGTCCACCTGCAAACCGCACAGACCAGGTGTGCCATTGCATAATGCACTGGCAGATCTGGGTCTGAGCAGTTTGTTAGGTGTAATCATAGAACAAACAAAATAGACCTTGATCTGCAGGTGCATTATGCTATGGCAGAACAGGATCTTTGCAGCCTGCAGTTTGACTTGACTTATAAGCGAGTACAGATGGTGATTTCAAGCACTGCATCATCAGCTATGAGTTCATTACCAGCAACATCACTATCAAAATTATAACTGCTCTATTCTATCCAATCAATCTCTGCCTGACTTAAATGTGTCCTTTTCACTGCATACACTAAGTGAGCCACTTGAAACTGCCATCACAAAGTACTGCTTGCTCACACCTTATGTAGTATAATGAACCACCACTAAATGAGGAGTAGGCACAGCAGTCCCATACTGAACAGGGAATTAGTCATTGTTCACATTTTCCAGATGAAAGCAGTTTTAAAACCTTTCAGGACCCTAGTATAGCTCAGCCCCTAAAAAAAGGACATGTTTCCCATTTTAGGATTAGTGCAACTTTGATACTGTACCTACTTCTGTATAAGGACCTTGGTATAACACTGTCCATAAAAAAGGTAATGTTTCTCATTTTGGGATGAATGTAGTTTTGATACCACACCTGCCTCTGTATAAGGACCTTAGTATTGCACAGTCCCTCAAAAAAAGGTGATGGTTTCCATTTTTGGATGAATGTAGTTTTGATACTGTACCTACCTCTGTATAAGAACATTAGTATAGAACAGTTCCTCAAAAAAAGCTCACGTTTCCCACCTGCAGATGAAATGCAATTTTGATACTGTACCTAGTTCTGTATAAGGACCTTAGTATAACACTGTTCCTAAAAAAGCTCACGTTTCCCATTTTAATACTGTACCTACCTTTGTATAAAGACCTTGTATTGCACAGACCCTCAAAAAAGGTCATGGTTCCTATTTTGGGATGGATGTAGTTTTGATATTGTACCTACCTCAGTACAAGGCACCTCAGTATATCACAGTCCTTCATATAATATATATATATATATGCAATACACTGACAACGAACAGTGCAAAACTAGTATCTAACTAGCCTGAGCGCTTTCGACTCTTAATGAGTCTTTTTTAAAGGCATATACAAAACACAGACAAAATAAACAAATAAAACACAAAAACTGTTGTGTTTGCAAAACTCTACATGGCTGTTTCTACATGAATTAAACCTTTAAATATATTATATCTCAACCAGCCTATATCAACTTGTTGCGGATACTGGAAAATATTTGTATTAAGCTAGAAATCGATGAGCCATAGTGACATCTATTACTTTGCGTACATTTATGTAAGTGAAATTATATCCCGGATATTTCATTCTTATAGTAGTAATTGAAGGCTACTAAGAAAACTTAGAAAAGTTTTGAAAAGAAAATGTGTCGGCTGCAAAGGATAATTCCACTTGTGCATGGCTGTCTTTTTCTAGTCTTCTAGAAAAAGACAGCCATGCACAAGTGGAATTATCCTTTGCAGCCGACACATTTTCTTTTCAAAACTTTTCTAAATTTTCTTAGTAGTCTTCAATTACTACTATCAGAATGAAATATCCGGGATATATTTTCGCTTACATAAATGTACACAAATAGATGTCGCTATGGCTCATCGATTTCTAGCTTAATACAAATATTTTCCAGTATCCGCAACAAGTTGATATAGGCTGGTTGAGACATAATACATTGAAAGGTTTAATTCATGTAGAAACAGCCATATAGAGTTTTGCAAACACAATGGTTTTTGTGTTTTATTTGTTTGTTTTGTCTATGTTTTGTATATGTTTTTGAAAAAGACTCATTAAGAGTCGAAAGCACTCAGGCTAGTTAGTAGTTAGATACTAGTTTTGCACTGTTCGTCCTCAGTTTATTGCATTTATCTCAATCAATCCCTGACACACGTGATCCCTTGCTGGATCCAGTGCACTTGAATGGGCTGTTATTCGCCATATGATTTGTATTCTATATATATATATATATATATATATATATATATATATATGTATGGTCATGGCTCCAGTATTAGGATACATAATTTTGACACTGTATCTACCTTAGTATCAACTTACCTCATTTTTGAGGGTCACGTTTTATAATTCCTCTTTGCAAAATTATACCAAGGGATCACTCAATGTTTCTAACATATTTCGATCTGCAATCAGCAGCTGACCTGAGCTAAAAACTTTATATAAGTTGTACCTGAAAAAGGTCTTGGGAACAAGAAATAGAGGGGGTTGGTGGCAGGGGAAGATAAACACACTGGATTTATCCAATTATAAGCTTACACATGACAATAGACTGCCTACCTCCCCCAAAAAACATATGGCAAGTATTTACTTATCTCTAACAATAGCCATACACCCAAACTTGTTGGAAATTTTACATGATGCTTCTCTGAGCTTATCATAAGAGAAATACATGTACAGTGTGACCCTGCTAGAACACAGTAGTTGGGGTCTGTAGAACCTGACCGTGTTATAGAATGAACTGTGTTATAACCAACCAAGTCAGTGAGCTGATGAAAATGATGCTTTTACATAAAATATGGTGGGGGGTGGGGTGGAGTGGTAAAATTGGGTACAAAAATACGTGTTTTTGATTAAATGAAGACAAAAAACTAGTCTGAAAAAATATTTGTATATAGACAACTTACATTTGTGTTGTACAATCCATAATCCGTTAAGTACTCTACTTTTATATAATAAATCCATGAATTCAAGTACAGATCACATGTTATAAGCTTCATATATGACTCACATCCAGTAAGGAAACAAATAACATTTAATGTATAAAAAATGGTAGACCTTGTTTTGATCTATATATCACTTAACAATTCATAAATTTGTCGCAAGTAGCATATAGCTGTAGCTGTTTACATGCTACATGTACATGTACTTAAATTGGCCTAGACGATGGTCAGCTGGAGATGGAAACCTCTTGCCGTAGACCAACAAGCAGGTCTGCTTCCCCCCTCCCCAGCTGTAAGGAAACAAAAAAACAAAGCAGAGACAAACTTACTGGTCTACTCTTGCAGAGGCTACCCAGGGGATGGGGCTATTAATAGGGAAATGAAAACTTGAAGAAATTAAAAAGTTTATCAAACATCTTTGCAAGACAACCCATTTTCAACTAACTTGATGAGCCATATGTATATGGTTTCAAAAGACTGGAAATTTAATTGCGTTTTATGCCACTGTTGGTAGCTACTGTAAGAATTTTCTTTTTCCTGCAAAAGTGAAACTTTCATTGACAAATGTGTTCCAGTCACTTTTTTCAAAAATGCAATGTTCTATCAGATTCCATTGTTTTAATTTAACTTCGGTGCTGACTTCCTTAGATGAAAGGTTATTTGCTTTGTTGAAGATTCTAGTCGGCTTTCTTTGATCAATTGTGCAAGTGCTATTGAAGTTACTGGTATGGGACAGCATTGGAGGACCAAACATGTCTGTTACTTATTGCCGTGGCAACATCAAAAAAGCCTAGAACACTGAGACTAATTTTTTTTCTTCATTTGCTTAGTATTTATACAGAAGGATCGGTGATATGTTTTCTTTGAAGTTTTAGCAAAACTAATTTTTTCTGTATTAATTTTAAAAACAAAAGGAATTAGCCATCTTTTGGTCGATTGTGGCTAGACGAACAAGTAGATTTCATTTTTTTTGTGTGACATTTCTGATCTCGGAGTCATGCTGCCTTCCATGCATGAGTCAGAAATGTTTTTAAAAAAGGCCAACAGATGATGAATACACAGGTGTTCTGTTCTGACGGGGATTACTACAGAAAAAATAAGTGTTATAAAGGATTTAATTCAATGAGTGAAAAGTAGAGGAATTTTACTCATCATCCACATACAGAGGTCAGTTAAAATAAATATATTAATTACCAGCGAGCAGCCAATAATCCGATACTATTTTGTCCGAAAGTTCCATTACGCGATAGTGCCTCGTCCGGTTGATCTCTGCTACCAGAAATGTTATTAAAAAAGAGAAGAAAAAAAAGCAGAGATCTTACAGCATACAGTTCTTAGGCCAGATGTCAGAATAAGTGGATTATGATATAACTATGCACTGTTGAGGTGGTTAGCCATGTTTAAACAGTCAAGAATGTCCGGGGGGAGGGGGGGATTTGCCAGATGGTACATTTTGTTGCCAGTAAGGAAAGTAAATCACAATCTGCGATATTGGCAAAGGCCAGTGAGATCCCTGAATAAACTTTTTACGCGTTATTTTTCGTACATTTTTTATGAAAAAATAATTTCGTGTATAAGAAAAGTACATGTATATGAAATTTCGGGAGCCACGCCACAACCATATTAATATGGAGCATGCCGTAGCGGGGTCACACTGTACCATGTTTTTAGTCGTAAGAAGGCTTTGGGATCCAAGGTGTAACACTACCAGAAATGCTGCTGATAGATGTCCCTAACAATTTCAGCCCACATATGATGTACATATTAGAAACAACGAAATAAAGTACCATATTTACTATGGTAAAACACCTGAATTACCAGCTGGACTGAACCAAACCTGCCACTGCACCATAACACTTAGTTGATCAAGGTTATAAGAGATCTTACCAGTGTACACCATTATTTCAGTGCTGTCTACAACAGTAGATCTGGGTCACTGTATGAGATCTAAACAGTGTACATTTATTATCTTGTCAATACTGCATATAGGAGTAGATTGGGGTCACTGTATGAGATCTAAACAGTGTACATTATTATCTTGTCAATGCTGCATATAGGAGTAGATCGGGGTCATTGTATGAAATCTAAACAGTGTACATTATTATCTTGTCAATGCTGTATATAGGAGTAGATCGGGGTCACTGTATGAAATCTAAACAGTGTACATTATTATCTTGTCAATGCTACATATAAGGGTAGATTGGGGTCACTGTATGAGATCTAAACAGTGTACATTATTATCTTGTCAATGCTGCATATAGGAGTAGAGCGGGGTCATTGTATGAGATCTAAACAGTGTACATTATTATCTTGTCAATGCTACATATAAGGGTAGATTGGGGTCACTGTATGAGATCTGAACAGTGTACATTATTATCTTGTCAATGCTACATATAAGGGTAGATTGGGGTCACTGTATGAGATCTAAACAGTGTACATTATTATCTTGTCAATGCTACATACAGTGTGACCCCGCTATAACACGGTAGTTTGGAGCCATAGAACCTGACCGTGTTATAGACCGAACCATGTTATAAGCAACCAGGTCAGTTAGCAGAAGAAAATGATGCATGTACCCCAAAAAATGTGCCCGGGGGGGGGGTGTGTGTGTGTGTGTGTAGGGGTAGGTAATAAATGCAGGTGCAAAAATACATGCTTCATTGGAACAGTTATCATCTTAAATCGATGCATATTAAATGAGAAATACAACTGTAGTGAAAACAGAGAAGGCATATATAATATTTTACTTTATTCAGAGAACCACACATTGGTAAATATACGTGTATACTATTTATATATACATGTCTAATGCATAGCAATAAAGTATCAACACCATGTACTCACCCGCGAATCAGGTCACATATGTTGAATCCACAATACAAGTAATTCCATCGAAAATATGCACACACACTGAGATTTAAAGTATTCAATAATTTTGTCACAGGTCATATAGGTCTGAATTCAGTGGAAAAGAATAGCAGTCACGTAACGAATGATGAAGCACATTTACTTTTCAGTATGTCCCAAGTCGGTAAAAATTTCCGTTTTAAGCGCCGTCAGTAGAGTTCGTAAGCATAAACTTTTATCCTGTAAAAATGAAACTTTCACGGCACAGTAAAAATGTTCCAGTCATGTTGGAAAATGAAACAATCCAACAGATTCCGTTGCTTTTATTTAAGTTCGGTAATGACTTCCTTTGAAGAAAGGTTCTTTGTTTTTATTGAAGATTGTAGTCGGCTTTCTTTGATGAAGGGTGCATGCATTATTGAAGTCACCACTAATGGACAGCTTTGGTGAACCAAACAAATGCCCGTTTCTTATTGTGGCGGCAACATCAAAAAGTTGTATTGCATAATTGAGACTGATTTTTTTTTTCCATTTGCTTAGTTCGTTTTCATAACAATCAGTACTTCAAAGGTAATGTTTACTTTGAAATTTCAGCTACTATTTTATCAGGGTACATTTTTAAAAAATATTAATTTTCCGTCGTATGGTCAATTGTAGGTACCGTTCCTCCCTGCCTATTGAATAGACAAGTGAGAGCTTTTTTCTTTTTTATTTTTTACATTTATGGTAGTGGAGTGATGCTGCCTTCCATGCATGCATCAGAAATTTAAAGAAAGGGTCAATCGACGATAGAGACGCATGTGTTCTGGACTGATGACAGGGATTACTACAGAAAATGTGAATGTTCTGAAGGATTTGATTCCGAGTGAAAAGATGAGGAATTTTTCTTACCATCCACATACAAAGGTCAGTCTATGTAAATATATTAATTATTAGCGAGCGGCCGAAAATCTGACGAAAGATAGATTATGAGATAATGCCTTGTCCGGTTGATCTCCACTACCAGAAATGTAAATCTGAAGAAAAAAAAAAGCAGATATCTCAAAACATACAGTACTCAAGCTAGATGTCAACATAAGCGGATTTTGATATAACAACGTACTGTTAAGATGGTTTGTCAATATGGACAAAGAATTTGTTTATGTAACAATAAATTTCAGTGCATTTTACATCAACTTTACGGCTTCCTTTCATGGGGCCTCTGAATTTCTCCACTCCAAAACAATGGTTGTATATACAAGTTAAACAGCCAACAATGTTGGCAATAAAAAAAATCGCCAGATGGTATATTTTGCAGCCAATAAGAAAAAAAAAAATGTGCAACATTGGCGAAACCCTATGCGATTCCTGAATAAATTTTTACACATTATTTTTCGTACTTTTAAGAAGAAAACATTATTGTTTCATGTATGAGAAAAATGCACATAAAATTTCAGTAGCCACGCCACGATCATCTTGTAATATTTATACGCAATATCTTCCCTAAAATGATAATAAACATTTTTTTTGTTTTTTTTTCTTCTTACTTTTAAGATTTTTTTTCTCTCGTGTACATGTATATGAAAGTTCGGAAGCTATACCACGACTGTGTTATATCCGAATTTGTGTTATAACGGAGCGTGCTATAGCAGGGTTACATTGAATAAGGGTAGATTGGGGTCACTGTATGAAATCTAAACAGTGTACATTATTATCTTGTCAATGCTGCATATAGGAGTAGAGCGGGGTCATTGTATGAGATCTAAACAGTGTACATTATTATCTTGTCAATGCTGCATATAAGGGTAGATTGGGGTCACTGTATGAGATCTAAACAGTGTACATTATTATCTTGTCAATGCTGCATATAGGAGTAGATTGGGGTCACTGTATGAGATCTAAACAGTGTACATTATTATCTTGTCAATGCTACATATAAGGGTAGATTGGGGTCACTGTATGAGATCTGAACAGTGTACATTATTATCTTGTCAATGCTGTATATAGGAGTAGATCGGGGTCACTGTATGAGATCTAAACAGTGTACATTATTATCTTGTCAATGCTGCATATAAGGGTAGATTGGGGTCACTGTATGAGATCTAAACAGTGTACATTATTATCTTGTCAATGCTACATATAAGGGTAGATTGGGGTCACTGTATGAGATCTGAACAGTGTACATTATTATCTTGTCAATGCTGTATATAGGAGTAGATCGGGGTCACTGTATGAGATCTAAACAGTGTACATTATTATCTTGTCAATGCTACATATAAGGGTAGATTGGGGTCACTGTATGAGATCTGAACAGTGTACATTATTATCTTGTCAATGCTGCATATAGGAGTAGATTGGGGTCACTGTATGAGATCTAAACAGTGTACATTATTATCTTGTCAATGCTGCATATAGGAACAGATCGGGGTCATTGTATGAAATCTAAAAGTGTACATTATTATCTTGTCAATGCTGCATATAAGAGTAGATCGGGGTCACAATACAAGATTTACAATGTAGATCATCTTTTTACTACTGCATACAATCGGGGCCGTGGTGGCTCAGTGGTTAGTGTGCCAGACTCAAGATTGAAAGGGTATGGGTTCAAATCCTACAATCAGAGCAGCTTTGGTCATCTACTGCGGTGTCTCCATGGGCAAGGCACTTTATTCCAACTGCCTCAGCTCCAAATAACCACTTGTCATGCTGTGCCGTAAAGAACAGATCTTATTAAAGTAGACCATGATCTTGTCAGTGCCATATACAACAGCAGATATGGGTCATTCCTTGATAATTTGCAATCAGTGGGGGATATACTGTAGCAGATGCAAGGGTGTGTGACACAAATTTTGATTAGCACTAAGAGTTGGTGTGGCATCTGAATTATAATTTCCTTCATCGAACATGAACATTTGTAAAATGTTTTTAATATTATTAGAGATTACCATTAATCAATCTGACATGCAGTACTCACAGATGTGTGCATCAGCAAAGATTGAATTTCCTCCATGACAGAATTAATGAACTTGTTCCATCCATCAAACAATTATACTTACAAAGAGATGACCAGCCAAACCCAACCACATCTGCACTGGACAATTGCTCAAGATATTAATTTTCAATGTCACCATAGACATCTTTATCAACAGCACACTGCAGAAACTAAATACAACTTCACAGGTTTAATTCTAATAAAAAATCAGCCAGTTCACAGCAGTGCATTGTCCCTATACACTCTATCACTCTATCTGGACTGAAGAATTACCAAACGTACAGAAAGAGAAAAGAGAGTAACCTGCAAGTGATTGTCCAATGTATCATTTAAATTCTGAAGAAAAATTCGCTGACTAGCCAAAAGCTAAAACTGAAGAGTGGTCCACAGTGTGTGATTTTAACAAGAAATCAGATTTACCTACACCCAGATTTTGCTGTGATGTCAGTACCATTCATGTATTGAAATTGGCTATAGGCAATGTCAAAATAATGCCAGCTTAGACACTGATGAAGCACTTAATCAGGTTCTCATTGATGTGCTTGTGGGCATTGCCATGACAGTTGACAGACATTCATGTTCACGCGGAATAGGGCTCATCATATTTATGATCATCACAATCATACCATAATGAAAGATAAAACTGGAAAACATGACTTTCACTTGACATGACTTGTTGAATTGGGATTTATTTCTTACAACCAGTATTTATCTACCAACATTTGTTGATATTTCATCAGAGAAGAGTGTTATTTATAGGAAATATTTTTGTGAATGATTCCTTTTAAAAATGTAAATTTTATTGCGATGAATCAAATTTCCTTGCACTATCTGCAGTATTCTCTGATAAAAGAAATGAACCATACATCCGGATTTTTTTGTCCTAAGCAAATAGGAGGCCATTTTTAACTTTCTGTGTAAAAAAAAAAAAAATAGAATACACAACCATCTCCTATTAAATTTGTTTTGATAGTTATCATGGTGCACTTAACTGGTGGAGTGGTATACTGAGCACTGGAAGAAAATAATCCCAATTTTCATTTACCTGTCTGCTATGAAAATGGTCTTAAATTTGAATTCTTAATAATATTCTCCATCAAATCTGGGTCTATTACACAAAAACTAACCTGGCCAATAATAATTTTTAGAGTAGTCCTAGCTAGATGTAATTGGGCCCGGGAATCGTCATTTCCTCGAGAGAAAAAAATTGCATATTACAATATACAAATTATTGCATCATCTCAAGGAGGGCTTGCTACATGAACCAGTGTACATTGTGGGGAAACAAAAATTGTAAATCTCATTTATCATTGTCAGAGATGCATAATGTAAGATTGGTAACATAGCCCCTGGGCTGTTCTGTACATAATATGGGCTTCTACTGTATTTTTTTGCAAGTTGTTCAGACATGATTAATCACACAGGTTACAGTAAGAACAATATACATTGATTTTACATAAAGTCTATCTTTTGTGGCCCCAACCCCATCAAAAACAGAGGAGTTCTTTAAAGGGACTGACACTCTACTGGCCTAAAAGAATTTCCAGGAATTCAAGACATGACCATGTCTTCCTTTTAACTGCCGAGTCTTGAAACCATCTCTGATATTAAACAGTAATAAGATTTTCAAGCTGGCTGCTGTTGTGGACAAACTGGGTGTCAGATTGTCACAATTTTCATTTAGAACCAACAAAACATTGTAATATCTCTTCTAGTCGAAACCCCATGTTGAAATGACTTTCTGTTTTGGAGAAGTAACGATAAGATTTTCAAGATAGCTGCAACAGCGACCATATTAGACATCAGATGTGGTACCATTTCCATTAAGGGCTGACCAGACATCATTAGATATCAGATGTGGTACCATTTCCATTAAGGACTGACCAGATATCATTAGAAGTCTTTTAGTGAAAAAAAAAATATCAAAATTAATAGCTTTCTAGGAGAAATAACCATAACAAGATTTTCAAGATGGCCATATTAAAAGTCAGATTGGCGCTATTCAGAAATTCAGGTGGAGTAACTACATCATATCAAGTCCTCCGTTGAAAATCCCATGCTGATATGACCTTTCAATTAGGAGTGGAGACAATAAAGTTCTCAAGATGAGTGTTATCATATTTCAGGTCAGATTTCAGGCCTCCATTTTCATTCTGAATCAACTAGATATTATAATTAGCAATATAAAGATCTTTAAGATGGCCACCATGGTGGCCATACCATATGTCAGATCAGAACCAGTATCAAGTTTCATGGCAATCATCCCAATGATTTAAAAGACGAAGTGATAGCAAACTCATGATAACAGATGGATGGATGTTGGATGTCAGAGGAACATGTTATCTTCTATGCTTTTCTGGTCTCTGACCAGCATAACTTAAACATTTGTAACTTTGAGTTAAAATGGCCTCTTGCATTAAGGAAGAGGATTTCTTGTAAGCTAAGTACTATTCAATTTCAATTACAGCCATCTCAACAGCAACAGGACATGATTTTTCCAAAATTATAAAATAACAAAAATGTAAAGTCTTCTGCACAATTTGAGTGTATCTTCTGAAATAAATCCACATGTACCATCCACAATTTTAATATTTACTTTTATTCTTCAAATTTCAGACCTTGTGGTATTTCATGCTGAAATTTGCACATTTCTTACATATTGTTATACAGAAATCCTTTGTGAACATTCAGTTTAAAGAATGGACATTTTCTGTTTCCAGGTACAAATGAAGCCTTTTTGTGCAGTTTTACAAAGCATCTTCTAACATTTTCTGTACAAAATATGTCATGTTTAAGATCACACACACATCTCTCCTCTGACCATAAGGGTTCAAGTCTCATTCTTTGCCAATGTGGGTATCTGAGAATGCTTGCCAGTGGCTACCTGTGGGTCAGCGGTTCTTCCCTGGGTTTTCCCAGGTTCTTCCTCCACCAAATACAGTGTAACTCAGCTACTGCACACTCTGGTATAACACAAGTTGGGATATTACACAATCATGGCATGTTTTATCACAATTCCAAAAGAACAGAATGTCCTGAATGAATTCCAATAATCTTGAATGTCTTGATATACCAAGAGTCTTGAATGTCTTGATGTACCACAATGATATAATCCAGAATGTCTTTAAATGAATTGTCAATAATTTCGAAGTAATGTTTTCATCCAGAAAGTTAATCAGCACTTTGTAATTCCAATGATTAATTAAAATAAATAATTCCTTTCAAATTATATCTGAACACAACTATCACTGATTCCATTGACTGATTATAAAACAGGAAAGAATAATTATTTACCAAGTCCTATATATGCAAATTTCACTTAACCTAAGACACAATAGAATTTCTGAGATGAAAAAAAACCATGTCTTAAACTCAAATTCAAGTAAAAATCTTGTTTGCTTCTTAGAATCAAGACAAAAATCAGGCATTACCCTTAATCACAGACAAAAATAAGGCAAATAAACAATATATACATATAAATAACAGTACTTTACAAGTTTTAATATGAAATTATGGAAGTCCCAAATTAGTGATATTACCTTCATAATTGTGACATTATTTTGAGCAATATTATAGTTCATGAATGAGAAAGTAGAAGCAGTTATCAAAATGTGGAATTAGGAGGAACTTCAAGCATCAAGTTGGTTCTCAACAAATATTTATATTTTTTTTTTTTACAGAGTGTTGTCAGATTGCAGATTGATGTCTTGCTTATAGTCTTATTTACAAGGTCTAGATTAGTTTTCTTAGAGTTTTCTTCACAATTTTGTAGAATGGTTTAACTTCTACATATTATGTCAGTTATTAAAATTTCACTTTTATCTTCTTGCATTTTTTTAAAATACTGAATTGGTTCAATTTTAGGTATCTGTCTGTGAGATATCATCACCATCTATATGACAAATTTAACCAAGAAAATATATTGCACCACAAAAGTGATACTGAAATGGTGTAATAAATTAGTACAAAAATGACAATACATTTTTATTATCTAATCACTTGTTATAAAAGTCAACATTTTAAAAAATGAAATGTGTACTTTAGAGTCCAGTTTATGTTGCACCGTCATCTTTGTCAGTTTCTGTTTACATTTTGCATAGGCACATGCTAGTGAGAGTTACCATACTTGCAGTCATGGATGACCTTTAAGGCACTATTTGGTGATTTTACACAAATATTCACACATACATTAGCCATATTCTTGTAAAAATAACTCCAAATTATTTAGAAAGCAAGCATAAATAAGTCTTCATAAGTTTTTACTTTGTTTTTCTGCTTTGTGATAAATTCAGCTGACATTTATTACCACCAAAATCCCCAGGTCATATATTCCAAAACGAAGGCAGTTGACCTCTCAACCATGAATACTTTTAGATGTAAACTATCAAATCTTTACAAAAGAAAGTGGAAAAATACCAGGAGTAATGACGTTGACATTTTGTGAAAATTGTCACTCATGATCACCTGCACCCTCTAGTCATGGCACCAGCTGCTAATCTTCATTCTGATATATGAACCATATGCATGAAAGAAATAATCAAACTTTCAGTTTCGTTCATCATGTATGGTTTATCATTTATGGATTATTGCTTAAACTTTATGGCTGACTATTTTAGCATTGTGGTTTACTGCTTATCGTTTATGGTTTAGCAGTTATTATTTATCATTTAGTAGTTTTCCCACTCTGCAACATTTGTTATTGACAGCAGTTATCTTTTTGTGTTCATTCATCATTCATTACAATTCATTTACTACTCTGTCATCATTCCATTCACAAATCAAAGGGTACAAGATCAAGGATATGAAGCGATCCGATACCTTCCAAGGGAGCAAATAAAACTGATGTCAAAAACAAAAAGATGATGTGTGTAAGCATCTACCACCTAATTTATGTTTTTCATATGTTTGGCTATCATAAAGTTATTAAGTCTAGATACAAGGTTAAATATATTGGTGTTTACTCTGACCACCATGAAAGACAAGATTCTTTTAGTAATTCGTTTTCCAAATAAAGTTTGCCATACCATATTTGGATATTCTACAATATATTATTCACTGCATACCATATTTTTTTTTATGATCTACTTATGTTTCCAAAAAAGGATGCTATGCCTCATTGCAAAACTTTGCTGACAACCAAAGTAGTTAATTATATGGTGGATGATTCAACAGAAAAGTTCGTAAGGAAGGAGGCAAATTCTACTTTACACACTTTACTATGAAATTCAGCAATGCTTGTCTTAAATAATGACACAAATTGTTTAAGTATATATCTGCAAGTTCTTCAAACTTTTTGAGAATATGCTGACAAAGTGTGTGGCAGCTCCACTGATACATATAGTTTCATTTTAGTACCCCACCAATGTTGGGGGCTGGGGTATGTACTAGTTTGTACCAACAGTTCATTACAATGTATAGTTTATGATGTACTCATCTAAAGTCAAAATACAAGATGCAATGTCAATGATGACCCATTAGCTGCTTAACTCTTTTACGGACAATCTCGTAACATTACATCAGTAAGTAAGCACTTGCTCAGAAACTGTCATACTCAGTGATGGTACCCACCCCTTAAAATACAAAAATGTAAAAACCTGTTCTTTCACAGCTTGTCGCAGAGGAGCAAGATGGGCTTCGACTTCTGGATCCATCACATCCAATGCAATTCCCTTTCTATTCTTATATTTCCTTGATCCCCACAAAGGACCAGGCTTAGAGGCTTGAGAATAGCTTGCAGTAGGACTAGAAAAGGCTGGGGTTCGAAGTTTCTCTAAGATTCTCAACTGCTTTAGAATGAGATACAAACTTCGCATGAGCTCTTACAGCTGTTAAATTTATAAACAGGATGATGACACCTGCCACGATGCCGGTATATTATTCATTGGTTCGAAAGGAGGCATGATATATTTACTTTATCCAGTTACAGTGCAATATGTTCCTCTTATTTATGAAAAAATATAAACAAAATAACAAAATAATCACAAAAAAACCCCATTTAAACCTTAAAAATGAACTAAACAATTTTTCTGTACGAATTTGAGACTAATATTCGATATGAACTGAACTGAAACAACTTTCACACTCTTGAACTACAACCCATTTAGTTCTCGGAAATAAGCTTCACGGTATTAATCCAAGATGGCAGCGCCCTTGGCGAAACATGTTATTGATTGATGGCAGGTTGACAAATAAGCTTTATCGTGTTGAAAAGGCATGCTGTATTAGATGCAACAAGAAGACGCACATTTGATTTTAAGTGAAAAGTTACAAAATTCTTTTTGCAATGTTATCATATTGTCGATACAAAACTTTGACAAGAGCGATGAAACAATGCATCAGTTGGCAAGGGAGACAACTCGAAATTAGACTAGCACAACTGTCAACTGTTGGAAATAAGCTTGTATTGGGGATTGAAACCAGTTGTGATGATACGGGTGCTGCAGTTGTTGATAGTGAAAAAAAAGTCCTTAGTGATGTTTTACATTCTCAAACTCGTACACACATAGAGTAAGTGAAGAAAGGAAACGAATTATTTTAAATGATACTGTAACGAGGAAACCCCATGGACTTCAAATTTTCGTTTCATTATTTAATATTTCGTTATTTACTATTTCGTTTCGTTGAAGTTTATGTTGTGATTTTAAATGTTTGGAGGGCTTTGTAGTGCCATCTTAGTTTGGGTCACGTGATTCCGCCTGGGTATATATCCGGGCCAACTGTGGCTGCTATGGTGGTGTGTTAGGAAGCGGTATAGTGTGAAGACGTCCCCTGCAGTATAACCACCCCACCAGTGCAAGCACCCTTGGTCATATTACGTTGGACAGGAGAGAGCCGGGCCAGGGAATCGGAAAAGATTAGGGACAAGGTCTTTCGTCGACCAACAGCCCGGCGCTACAAGGCTCGTCCAAGCAAAGCAGAGGTCTTGCGGTAATACAGATTTTTGACTGAGGATAACTATTTTTTCTTCATTTCGCACTGTCATCTCTCTGTCAATCTCGATCGCATAACGACGCGACTCTGTGACCAGAAGAAGACCCAGTCGGCAACTGCGACCGAGACTGCGACCCAGTCGGCGACCAGAGGAAGACCAGTCAGCGACAAGTCTGTGACCACTCGACAACCCTGCGACCGAGACTGGGACAAGTCTGCGACAAGTTGGCGACTGTGACCAGTTGGCGACCCTGTGACAAGTCTGCGACCCAGTCGGCGTCTGCAACCAAGTCTGTGACCAAGACTGTGACACAGTCGGCAACTGCGACCAAGTCTGTGACCCTGCGACAAGTCTGTGACCCAGTCAGTGACTGAGACCAAGTCAGCTCCACACAAGAAGCCAGGAATAAGACGGTATCCCACTGAGGTAGAAATCTGTCACACTCTGGAGTGCCAGTCCTTAGACAGATTCAGCAGGGTATCACTCCAAATACAAGACCTATCCTAAAGAACCCAAGATAGCGAGACTCGGGGCAGTGTAGCCAAGGGAGTGTTCCGCTACAATACACTATTAAAGTCAGTTTTGAAACTTTGTTAATTTAATATAAAAAATGAGAACAATTTGATAAATTGCTTACAGGGGTCAAGCTAGACTTGAATTTTAGGGAGAAGTGACTTCTCCTTTTGGATTGAACAGGGAGAAGTGAGAGCTCAACAGGGAAAAGTGGATGCGAAGCAAGAAATGCAATATATATATATATATATATATATATATATATATATATATATATATATATATATATATATATATATATATTTAATGTGTTTTCTCTTATTTAAATTATGCCCTCTATTTCCCAGTATTCATACTTGCATTTAACATTGGATTTAAGCAATACTTTATTTTCTAGTCGAAAATTTTCTTAGTTATTTTGGCCATATGACTCTAAAAGAGAATAATAGAAACTGTATTGTAACAAAATTTAACTGAATAACTAGATTACATTATTGTAATTGCAAGTTAGTAAAAATGCTTAATCAACTACCTTGAATCAATTTTTTAAAATATATTTTTGTATTATTTTTTATACACTTTTTAGAAGTTTACAAAAATGGCACTTTCAAAGATTTCTAAACGCATTTGACACAACCCCTGTACCACGTACATGAGGGTAAATACACGTGTCTTCCTTTCTTTGTTGCGGATAAAACATTACCATAACTATTCATACATAACACACTAAAATGCATAAAATTACTGACATGACTCATTTATAGTCGGTATATGAACTAAACCCTTCTTTCCAACCGAATCAACACAGACGTTGAGTGCATCTGTTTTTAGAAGGAGGGGATTTCGTAATGTAATCGCTCACTTTATATAGCTTCACTACAACAGTCCATGATAGGATTGCAAATTTATGGTTTATTTATTTGTCTACGTACTTGTGTTAATTTTAGGCATTGATTAAATATTATCTGCTTTGCAGCTTTTTCCCGTATTTTCACAAATACGAGTTAAGTCAGAAAACAACTTTGACCTTTCAACACTTCGCGCGACTTCCACAACATAGCATTGTTTCATACGTTTCTGACCTATATAATTGCATTTTAAAGTTAAATCCTAGGCTAAATAACATACTACCTAGGCTTTGCTTTCTATGAATTGTATATTTTTCTGTACATATTTGCTCGATGATTTAGGAAAACAGTCAATCTAATAAATTGGTACTTCCCAGACATAGCGATGTCCGCCATTTTTTCTCCGTTACTGGTACACTTACAGTTTCAAATTAATTTTATGATGAAATAGTATACAAGAGGCAATTAAAATATACAGATCACCGATTTTATTCTTAAAACACAAATTACTATATACATACTATTGTTAAAGTTTCGAAACAGAAGTTTGTATGTTTTTATCATCAAAGGATAACATGCGTAAATCGGGTAGTGATAGGGACCTAGTTGCCAACTCGGTTAATGGTCAGTCAGCTATCAAAACACATGCCTGTGAATGTGCATGAGTTTGTTTGTCAGCGTAATTGATATAAAAACTAGGCCTAGCTATTGATGGCTTGAAGAATACCTTTTGCTACAACACAATACTAGAATAAACCGGCCTAAGGCGAGGGGGTATCTCAAAAGTTATCTCAAAATTATACCTCTAAAAAAAAATCACAGGGTGAAGTCGTTTTTGCTTTCCTAACAGAAGAAGGCAAAGTTTAAATTTTTAGGCGACTTAGTCGCCCACTTCGCCCGGTAGCGTGACCCCTGTGCTTATCGTTTATTTAAGTTTCACTTAGAAATGAAATAAAGTTAAATTCAAAATATTGTTCGGCAGAAACCTGTTTCTCCTTAAGATACATTTTCCGATCACTTTACATTATCATAACATTCTTTGCTACCTCTGAGTCCCTCCCCTGCCAGAAAGCAGAAAAACGCCTTTCTATCTATGGCCCAGTTCGGTAAGTGAGTTATTAAATTACATCCATGCATGTGCTCTTCACTGCCAAAGATAATACAAGTATCAACCGTAAGTTCTGGGGAGCAATTTCCAACAATGGCTAGTGTACCAAGTTCAAGTGAATATAAGAGATATTACTGAACTGTTTGTTCAGATATTTGTGACAGTAATTTCTGACATGAAATATGTAAATTAAAGAATTTCAGAAAGATGATGCATTTTACTAGTGAATATTGAAAAGCAAATTTTATGTTATAGAAAGTCCACCATAGTTAGAAGTTTATATATTATAGAATACATAAAAATAATTGCGAGGACTAAAATGGAATGTTTTATGAGTGCAAAAGAGTATTGCTGCTCATTGAATTTGACAATGTATACTTACCCAAACGTAGTTGTAGCAGATAATTTAGTTAAGACTAAAACTGAAGGACATTTTTGATACCGTACAGTTATTGAATTATGGATATTTAACATATTTTGGTACTTTAAAATAATCATGACACATGTAAAATGCAGAAGTCATTCATGTCTCCTGATAATTCCTTACAAAATGGTTCCATTGAAGTATCGCAGATAATAGCAAATGCATATACATTATTGCTCAAAAGAATATTTTAATTATGTATTTTTGTTACCTTATATCAGAATAATGAATATTAAATTGTTGTCTTGGATACAGCCTGGAAAACTAAAATCAAGATGAGAAAGAAAGGTTGCTATGCTGCAAAGGATCTTCTTGTAGGACAGCCTAGGACGCTTTGAAAGTCTGTTCCCAAGAAGGGAAATGGCACAGTCTCAAAAATGTAGAATGAAATGCACATAAAATGCATCTATAGGAACCTAAATTACACATAACTGTAATAGAGGACTCGAAGGAATATATAGTTTGTTATCATTCAGATAGTTCTGTACTTAGAAAGCCCTCAGTATAATGGATTTTTTGTGGCCTTTAAATTATAGTTTGCCACACAAATGCTTAATAGCTATTGTTTTCATGTTTTAGAAACACCTGTCTTAAGAGATCTTTTCTTGTTGGCAGAAGGTGTGGTCTTTGATAACAGGTTTTACTGTATTACCATTAGATCTTTAACTTTATTTTCCATTTCTTAATTTTCTGATGAGAAAACCTTTAAAAAATACCACAAAATCAACCCAAAGGAAGCCAACTATTAGACAATTTGTCTCCAGTTTAAAAAAAAAACTATTGTCTTCAATCTAGCAATTATTAGATTTTAGCACTCTAACATAACATGGTAATTGAAATAATTTTCAGGTACTTGACCAATTCATTTACCCTAATGTCTTTTTAATTAGATAAATACTTTGGATTCAGTTACTCAGCATAATTAAGGAAGTTTTTGTTGGTTGTTACATTGGCAGAAAAGGGTTAACATCCTGTGTCCTAGCAACCAGGAATGTTTAAGACCATTGAACAAACATCCAGTTCAAAAACTATTTAAGCATGGATGGTACTTTACAGTTTTTATATGAACAAAAGGATGTAAATTGTTACAAAGTTTTTTTTCTTAATATCATTATTTTTTGGCAAGCATTCTTCTGGGTATACTGGTATGAACTTTATGTCAGATTTAAGAGTTAAGAGTTACTATGCTCCCCGAAAGTGGATGATGGATGCACTTTGCTAGAATGATATGTTACGCATATGTAATTAAATTGCTTGTGTGTTAGTTTTAAAATTCTCTTTTATTTTATTTTTGTTTCATTACATTTTATTGTAATGATAATTTTCATTGGATTTAAGTCTCTTTTCGGAAAATTGGCTTGACCCAATTAGATTATAAGATTTCTTCAGCACTATTTTTAGCTCACAGTTTTTGTAAACATCGAGTGAAAATGATTGGCTATTGCCAAGGTCTTTTATAATCTATGTGTTAGTTCTGTTGTAAACGGTTTTTATTTTGAATTCATTTCCAGCGTGAGAATCTGATTCTTAGATAAGGCTATTCTCGCATACATGATAAATGATACATTATTTATTTTTACATTAAATGATGATAAATGGCATTTTTTTTATTGCGCTGTTCAATGTTAAGAGATCACGTGACCCATCACGCGGGATTGAAATGACATTTTGGTTGGGTTTAATACTGATATCTCAGTAAAATTTCGGCAGAGCTCAAGGTGTTTCTTCTATTGTTGATGTCAGATTGTTTTGAAGTTCATCTATTTTTTGGAATTTAATAATTTATTCTCTAGAAGACTAAACAAGTGCTTCATATTTATGAAAAAGTTCTGGGACAAAGAAATTCAGTGGAAATTTATTCTGGAATTTTATACAGAAACATAAACTGTAATTCAATCAAGGATCTGTTACCATCAGTACAGACATCATCTGACATCATCGCCTCCATATTGGAATTTCATCGAGATTCGAACCCGGATTCAATTAGAACTGTTTAGTGATAGGACTTATATTTTTCAATCTTAGGATTAAATTTTGGATTATATTCACAAACCGTAAGTCAAATTTTCTATTTATTACATTGTTTTCTAGGGAGATAAATTATTTTGTTAAAATTTACAAAGCTTGTTGGCTTCACTCTTTTCTCTTGTTTTTTTTGTATGAGCCTACACATAACAGATAACTCTGCAGCTACTCTTTAAGGGAGGTAAATCATGTTATTGAACTGGACCATTTATAGACAACAAGAAGCAACTCATACAGGTTGACTCCCATTTCTACCTGTTTGGCGGCTACCATCATCATCATCATCATCATCATCATCATCAATCCTGTAACCCATTAGGTCATTGGGACACCACAGATGATTTCACCACCAATTCTCTCCATCTTTCCCTGTTCTCTACTGCCTTTTGGGAATCTCCAAACCCCATGCCTGTGCACTCTTAAATGTTGTCTTCCCACCTTCTATTCTGTCTACCTTGTCTTCTGCACCCTCTCACTGTGCCTTGTAAGACTTTTTTGCCAGTCCAGAAGATCACAAGACATGATTGTACCACTTCAGTTTGTGTTCTTTCACAGTGGTCAGTAGATCTTCTTAGAGTCTGATGGCTCTTTGGGTCTTATTGTAGATCTCTTTATTGGTTACATGGTCAATATATGAGACACCAAGCTATCGCAGTAGCATCTTATTTGAAAGTTTGAATCCTGCTTGGTAGATCTGCTGTGATCGTTCATGTTTAGCAGGTATACTGGATATGACAATAGAGTGCATCAGCTTCATTTTGGAACCAAGAACAATGTTGCTGCCCTTCCATATTGGTCTCAACTTTGTTAGTGCTGCTGTTGTCCGGGCAATACTGGAAAGTAGTTCTAGTTTGGAGCCCTCATCTGTGATAATTCATCCCAAGTATTTGAAGCTTGTGACCATTTCCAGCTTCTGTCCACTGACCTTTATCTCTGCACTGATGCCATTCATGTTGTTTGTCATCAGTTTGGTCTTTTTGGTGCTAATCTCCATACTGTATGCTGTGGAGGTTGTGTCAAGGCGCTTAATCAAGTTAACCAGTTCTTTTTCATCTCCTGCCAAGCCATCAGTATCATCTACAAGCGAAGGCTGGTGATTGTTCTTTCTCCAATGCTGATAGTGGCCTCATGGCCTTCCTAGGTATCCTACATGATCCTTTCCAGGAAAATGTTGAATAGTATGGGTGGTAGTAGACATCCATGTCTGACTGCAATTGTTGTTCAGAACCAATCTCCTATGCTGCCTTTGATAAGTACAGCACTTCTGGCTTTGTCATAGAGGTTGTTCTTTAACCTGCATCAGGTTTAAGCTGATGTTGTACTTCCTCATATTTGCTCATAAGGCTGTATGCCATACCTTGTGAAAGGCCTTCTTGAAGTTTATGAAGATGTGGTATAGATTTTGTCAATGCTGAAGATATTTCTCACAAAGGAGTTTGAGATTGAAGATTTGTTCTGTGGTGCTTCTTCCCACTCACAAGCCTGCCTGCTCTTCAGCAATAATTTTCTCTGCTTGAGGTTTTAGTCTGATGAGGATTATATTCAGCATGACTTTGCTTGGGTGGCTGATCATTCTGATGGTTCTGCAGTTTTAGCATAGCTGCAGGTTTGCTTTCATCGGGAGCATGATGACCAAGGATTGAGTCTATGTAGTGGGCTATTCTCCTGTCTACCATATCTTGTTGCAGATTGTTAAGACTGTGACCATCTTTTCTCCTCCTGCTTGCATGAGCTATGCTAGTATGTTGTGAACTCCAGCTGACTTTCCTTTCTTCAGTGACCTAACTGCAGTCTCAACATCCTTGTGAAGAATGGGGTTGTCATCAGTTTCTTATGAATGAGAGCAGTTTAGTACTGCTGGATCTCCAGGGGTCTTATGATTGTACAATTCTGAGCAGTATACTATCCATCACTTGCAGATCTGATCTTCTGTGAGGCATTTTCCTGATTTGTCTAGAATGGTGGTAGTTTTCCCTTGTTGTAAGATCTTTCACCAGTTGATATGCCTTCTTAATGTTGTTTCTGTTTTCAGTTTTACAGGTGATATAAGGTAAGGTTTATTTAATATCTCCATGATCAGCATAAGCACTAATAAGCTTTTTACTGACAATCCAGTTAAATTCTATGACTTCTGTTACTTAAACTTAGTCATCCACGTTTCCTTTTTCAGGGTTTAGCCAAAATGTTGTTATATATGGTGCATACAATACTTTTGTGAATTCCAGTGAATTTATTCATATTTTTGCAATTCTCATATGTTTTGTTATGTGATTTTGATCAGTAACATTTAATTTCACCAGAGAAATTTTATGGAGCTGTACTTATAAACTATTGTACTTCTAAGTCATTTGAATAATGCCATTTACAGTATTTGACTTCTATTATTTTATCTGCATTTATGTTGTTTTTTGTTTCAATTCTGAATTTTTTACAAGAACATAATGGCATCAAAGTGTGATCCATTGGTATAAATGATGTCTTTGCACAGATTTATCATCATTTTTTTTATTTTTTATTTCAGTTCAGAATTTTTATCAACCATATAATGACATCAAACTGATCCGCAGGTTGAAATGATGTCTTTGCACTTATTTATCAGCGTTGTTGTTGTTTTTTATTTCGATTTTGGAATTTTTATCAACAGCATAATGGCATCAAAGTGTGATCCACTGGTTGAAACAATGTCTTTAAAATTCCAAATTCTTAAACTATCAGAAAAACAAATGAAACATAGTCTTCACAGCAGCTTTTTGAGCAAATGTGTTGAAGAGGGATCATTTCATAAGGTCTACGATTAAAATTTAAAATTTAAATGGGAAATGGGAATTAAGAGTTCCATAACTCAATTGACAATCTTTTAGAGAATGTTTCACTGAATACATGCGAGAGACTTGAAGAAGTGTATCAGAAAAAATCCCTGTACTTAAGAAAACAGATGGAAAGTGTTAGAAATGAACTGAAAAAAAAAAACTTGACAGACACAGTCTCATTTGACTTTGATCAAGAAGTATATGAAAAACAGAATCATCAAAAATAATATACTTCCAAAGCAAAACATAAAACTTGACAATTTGCGAGACAAGTGACAAAAATTGGAGAACAGTATACAATCCATAAACAACGGCAAAAGCAGCAGCATTCAAACAACAAAACATCATAGCAGCAAAGAAAAGAATGGCAAGAAATGAAGTATTTAACACCCAAACAAACTAAAGGAAGGAACAGTAATATGCATAGATCCTCCCAAAACATCAGCAAACCAAAGAGTCAACATAAAATGGAATTTTGTAAATTCAGACAAGAATGAAAATGATGTCATAAAAAATAGCAGCAACAAACTTGACTCTGAAAGGCACAACAGAGAAGACCTATGTTGAAGCCATAAAGATGGGGGAATTAGAATCAGTGACAAAGACATTGACAAACCTGGTCAAGATTTTACAAGGCCTAATAGAAAGGACATCACAAGACAAAAGAGTAGGAGGTTCCATAGATTCAAAAGTAGGAGACAGTTGTTGTTGTTGTTGATGTGGGGCTTAACGCCATTTTTCAGCACACGATAGGCCATACATGGCGGCCAGTATTAATGGTGGAGGAAGAAACCGGGAAATCCCCGGAAAGAACCACCGACCCACGAGAAGCTACTGGCAAGCTTTCTCACATATCCACATTCGTCGAATCCTAGATTCGAACCCACGCAGACAGAGGTGAGATGGCAGTGATCCGTAACGGAGAGCGCTTTAGACCACTCGGCCACTCGGGGCCCCGTAGGAGACAGTGGATAAAAGAAAAAAGCTATGAAAACAAATTCATAGAGGTAATGGAACTATGTTAAACCTCTCACATAGAAGATTTACTGATAGAGACTGTATACTTTTGGTAGAGGACTAATGTTTTAACCCAAACAAAAATATCATAATAAAATTGAATTAGCTGAAAAATTGTTAAATTTTTCTTAGATGCCTGAAATTAAAGAAATTTTTTCTATGATAAAGCATACAACAATTCAGAGGGTGAATCAAATTCTTTTCATTCCAGAAATATTGCTTATTTCAACACAAATCATCTTATACACCACTTGGTTGATGTAACTCCCATTTAGATTTTTATATTGAAGCTATCACACAAGAAATGTTACATCATAGTCATCAAAAACATTATTAAAGTAATATTTCTAGGGATGAAATAGATTCTTTACATAATCTAATTAATGCCATGAGTGATTAAAAGGCTGATAAATCAAACACTATTATTGTTATAATTATTATTATTATGAATCAAGAAGACTGTATTAAAGAAGTTGAACATCAATTAAATGATGAAAAATATTACAAGCAAATTAACAAAGACCCATCATTAGAAGTTAAATCGAAAATTTCCTCATGCATTGATGAAATCGCTAAGAATAATGATTCCATATATGAAGAATTCTCTATTTTCCCCCTGAAAATATGTACACCTCAGTCCTATTGCCCAAAACTCGTAAAAATCCTGACCATAGTTTTGCCAGGAACACACATTATACCAGGTTGTAATTCATATATGGAAAACCTATCTAAATTTATTGATAGTCTTTTGCAACCTTTAATGAAATCACTTCCTTCCTACATTAAAGATATTACTGATTTCATGAAAAAGTTGAAGTCTATTCCACAACTATCTGATATCCTTGTATCTTTAGATGTAGCATCGCTATATACAAATATCACACATACAGAGGGTATTGAGGCATGTAAATATGTTCTTGATAACAATCCTAATAATAACAGACTATCATGTGTAAAGATATTTGTAAAATAAGAAAACTTGTCTTGGAAAATAAATATATCCAAATAATGGTTCATAGTATGGCTCCTTCATAAGCTTCCCTTTTCATGTGTAAATTAGAATTTTTTTTTCTTCAAGAATTTTAATCCAGATTAAGATTTTTAGATGACATCTTTTTGATCTAGAACCATTAGAAGAAGAGCTGCACAAATTTATTTATCACCTAAATCATTTTCACCTGACGATTAAAAATACTTGTACTGCATCCAGTATGCATGTATCACATTTAGATGTAAATTTAATGAGAAAGTTTGATAATACTATTTCGACAATTGTTCATGTCAAAGAAACTACTATCCATTAATATGTGGAATATTTTTCTTGTCATTCCATGTCATGTAAAAACGGTATATCATATTGCCAAGCCAAAAGATAACAACACATTATTTCAGATGATTGTCAATTGCAAAACTTTTTCAATGAATTAAAATTTATTTTCAAAACAGAAATTATCCTTCACATATAATTGATTCTGCATAAAAAATGTCTGTAATCTTACTCAACATGAGCTATTAAACACAACAAAAGGTATGATAGAGAAAAACATACTTTTATAATACAATATAGTCTTTCATTACCAAATATAGGCCTTGTAATTAATAAATATTGGAGTCTCATTTTGTCAAATGAAAATGATGCAAATACACATTACAAAAGCAAACCAATTCTTGCTTATAGAAGACTTAAGAATTTGCAAGATTTTTCTATTAGAACCATACTGACAGACGTTATAAAAAGATGCTTTTCATCATCTAAATATAAAAGATGTCAGTACCCTCAATGTACAAATATTAGAGAAAGTATCTATTTTAGCAGCTCCAGTACAAAAGAATTGTTTTCTCTATGATCTAACACTGACTTCATTTCAACAAATGTGATATATTTGATAACCTGTAGAAAATGTAAAATGCATTATGTTGGAAAAACATATAAATGCCAATTGAAATTGTGCATGGAGAGATGAAAGAAATTAAATCAAAGAAAGTTATTGGAATCATAGGTTAGATATAATAATCAAATGCATTGTAGAGTTTATTATTACATACAACATTTACAAGCCATTTCAAAAACCCAAATAAACCTTTTTAAGCATATGACTGCTAGTTTACTGCCTATGTCATGAAATTTGTATTTTCATAGTTTTATTTTACTTCTTTCTAGAACATATTTATTCAAAAGTCAGAGTTTAATGGTTAATCTTATAGTAAGTTGCACTTACGCTTGTAAAAAGTCTTTCTCTTATTGTAGCAAAGTTACAAATCAACAAATTAAATATAAATCATTACAAAAACTACAATGACCCCCTTTGTAATCCAATAACACATTTGTTTCTTGCAAGCTTTCTGACTTTTTAGTTGTTAAAGAATGTCTTGGGTGTTAATGTGTTCTCTGTTCCAGATACCTCATGGCAAACAAGAGCAGATTTTGAAAATTTTTTAGACTGTCACACAAGGATTATTCAATTTTTCAGTCTTTGAAATCACGTGAACACAAGTCAAACAGGTCATCCCAATGGAAGTGTCATATTCCAGCCAAGGGAATTCTTTCCTCCATTGTTCTTTAAAGTTATGCACCACAGTTACTTTCCTGTGTTCAGATTCTTTCACTTTCTTTGTTGGTGATTATGAGTGCCTGATATTTTGTTCTGGAGATATTTTTCTAGTTGGAAATGCATCAAGGTTCATTTGTATAGGTGATACATTGCTGAGCCTGATGAAAATCATGTGAGAGCTCACAAGATTAGTGACAGCTACTCCATCATTAAAAATGCCTATGCTTAAAGTAGACGGTGCCATTCCATGCCCTTTGCATTGGATATTGAACAAATACTGATCACAGTGTGTGAATCATTTGTATCAAAAATACGCAAAGCAACAAAAAGTGTGTGTCAGGGTGTTTGGATGTGCATCAAGTTTCACAAATGTGCATAATGGGAAACACTGGATGGATGGTCCGTACCATCAGTTGGTCCAGACATATCAACAATCTGACTGGTGGGCTATGTGTTAGTATTGACCATACAGCACCAGCGGGCTAGACTGCAAGGCATATACTGACTTTGGTATGCTATTTAAACTGCTGACCAATCAGTCCAGCCATATGAACAAGCTTTGTACATTGACACTGGTCATAACTTGGTTGCCGGTATCCCCAACAGGCAAGCTGGCAGACCAATCGACCAGATTGACTGTTCTTGAGAAATTGATAGTGAACCAACCAGCATTACTTTTGAAGCCATCCGACTGGTATTCCATAATGCAATTCCTAGTGGTAGCGTATCCAGTGGTCAGAATGATGATGCATGCTGATGATACTTCATCATCATTGCTCATTGATGAAGGTAATGAACTGGAAATGCTAGATGATGCTGATCAGACAGTGGAATGGACAGAATTAAGTACATTGCAGTGATAGAGGAAATCTATAGGATTTTGCCTTAGTGGGAATGCTCTCTGCCACCTTCTCATTTTTACATACAAGGTTAGTGCATTGGTAAATGTAGACAGTGATGACACTTTATTCTTCAGAAGCTTGCTTCAGTTGTTCAAGATTGAAAAAATTAACAGGCATTTCTTTGGGCATTCGTAATTCCAGTATCATAAGAACTTCTTTAAAATGAGTCATTTGTATGTAACTTTCTCACCCAACCGGTAAAAAGTCACGGAGATAATTTCTCCATCCATGTTTTGTTTGATGTTGTTAAAATGCACATGCAAATCTTTAAAATGTAATGTCAAAGTTTGTCAGGAAAGTTGTGTCAGTCATTGCTGCATTTCTATACACTCCATCCCTTTTGGATTTCTACTTCTATTAGAGCATTGAATTGAGGCAGTTAGAAAGCAAAAGGCACAAGAGTCGCCCTTTAACCTTCAGTGCAATCTTCTATATTTGCATAACCCCGTTAGGGAACATACAAGAGATGGAGTGATTGTCACCAGAGAATTCCCAGTGGCAGTTCTCAACAATGGCAGGTTGTTTTCATTTTCTCCCTGGCCAAGCAAATTTTAGGCATATGACTGTTTTTGCAGGTAGGCATGGATATGAGAGAGTGGAATGCAA
The DNA here is from genome assembly GCA_016617855.1 of Megalonaias nervosa. Taxonomy (NCBI): domain Eukaryota; kingdom Metazoa; phylum Mollusca; class Bivalvia; order Unionida; family Unionidae; genus Megalonaias; species Megalonaias nervosa. The sequence goes on from JAECUM010092903.1 coordinate 128,488, forward strand.
TTTCTCCTTCCCCAGGCCTTCTGTCAATAGTTAGTGATACACCATCACCCCACCCATGCCCTCTGGTGACCCACCTGGGGCACCAAACTCTTTTAGTAAGATTTCATCCAATGACCATTCTCAGAAAATGATGTTCCAAACTGTATTAGATGGTCTCCAGAATTTGTTATCTGAACCCATCCACTTTTGCCAGCCTACCTTCATGAAGGAACTTCCATGAAAGGGGATGTTTTTACACACAAAGAAAATATAGTTCTTCTGCTTGTAAAGGGTGATGCTGATAATATGAAACTGCTTGTAAAGGGTGATGCTGATAATATGAAACTGCTTGTAAAGGGCGGTGCCGATAATATAAAAACTGAACACACACGGCTTCTACTGCAGAACATGTTTTGGTTGCCAAGTCCAATGGCAGTCAAGACCAGTAATAGAGATGTTATGAGCACATGATCAGTTTTGACATGTCTGGCACATACTTTTATAAAATGCCAATTCATAAGCCCTAAGAATTCAGGATGTCCACCAGAGAGATAGTAATGTTTCTGCGTGACGCACCACATTAACATTCAGTTTGTTTTGTATGATATATATGAACAACTTTACTTCCCTCATTGTGTGGTGGATATTCAGTATAGAAAAGTCGACCATCTCAACATCTTCTTATAGGTAGGGAACCCCTAACACTTGGCATCTTTGTCCCAAACACATCAAAAGAATTGTTAATGCATTGGAGAAGACATCAACCATGTTGAAGTTGGACCTTCAGTGCAATTTTAGATCAAGTCATATCCCAGTTCAGGACAGTCATACTGTACAGGGAATGCAGCAATCCTGGACACACTTCAAAACTATTCAGTAACTTTGGGTTTTGGTTCATGACATGAACAACTTTGCTTCCCTCATCCACAGAGTGGATAATCAGTGTAGTGAAGTCAGAGTTTATACCTTCTCAACATTTTCTCCATCAAAATGTGGAACTCTTAACATACATAAGTTTGGCGTCTTTCTCCCAAATGTACTGAAAGTATTACTTGTGCATGGGAAAAAGCATGTTGAGGTGAGGAAGTTTCTTATAGCTCCTTGGCCTACTCATTGCGGGGATGGATCCATTACAATGTCAGTTTATTACTGGACCTGTGAAAGGCTCTTCATATCAGCCTCTTGGAAATGAAAACCAATCTTAATGGCTTCCACACATGGGTGGAACAAAATCAATGAAACACATTCCTGATGTGACATACCTCTGCAGTGGGCAGAACAAGTGCAAGATCTATTCCTTTAGTACTGGAATAACCTCGTGGATACTCCCAATATCAGGTAGGGATGGATGGGTTGGGAAATTTTGCTGGGTATGCAGCTGGGTCAGTATTTATCTAGTTAGGTTTCTCCACTCCCATTTTGTTTAGTTTCCTCAACCCCTCTCTCACCCCCATTTTCGTCAACCATAAAACAATCGTCTTTTTTTTAAAATAAATTTTATTATTGCAGGGGGTGGTGGAGTTGGGGAACTGGACCTGGCAAGATCAAATTTTTATCTGGCTGGCTGGGTATTTACGGATAGTGCAAAACCCAGCATCTTCTAGGTGCACTGGCTGGGTACCCGTCCATGTCTAGTAAAGGTAATATTCAACTCTGACACATTCATGTCAAGCCTTACGTCCTGGCCAAATCATTGTCAAGGAAAGACAACTGCTTCATCTAGAACTATCCCTTCATTGGGTCTGTGTCTTTTGGGGACATCTGATGCTTGACATTTCTTTTTCCTTTTTCCTTGACCCCAGAGGCATGCTTTGTTAATCAGATGGGAGGTAATGGAGGTTTACAACTTCCATTCGTCCATTTTGATTGTGAAGAAAGTTGATAAATGAGGGCACAGACTGCAGTATCTCTGATTGCTTGGCACTAAGATGAAATACACTAGATCAGTGATCTGCCAGATTTAGTGACAGACATATCCATATGAGTCATAGTGACCTCCAGTCCGTTCAAGCAGTTGACATTGCCACCAATCCACCTATGTTCAAACAAACTACTCCTTCACTACTGGTTCCTTTTAGCTTTTAGGGATGTCATGATTGAAACGGATTTTGCAGCTTCCGTCCTGGAGAGGATCACAACAGCTGAAGATTCTCCACTTTGAGGACATTCAGTGGGGGAAATCGTGTTGTCAGATACTGAAGTCACATCAGCAAAGTCACACCAATCTCAAAACCCATTCCCCAGTGGCAAACTTCTTTCTCTTTGTCACAATCAAAAGATACTGTTGAATGATTTCAGATACGTTCAGTTTTCATGGAAGAGATGATTTTGACAACAACAGGGTAGAACTAATTTCCAACATACTGTCCAATTCTGTTATGACCAGACTGTGCTTACTCTCGTTATTTGCAGTGGAATCTCTCACAGAGCTTGACATGGCCAAACTCATCTAAGTTTGAGCCTTGTTTTTCCCCCTTCCCTCCCCCTCCCCCAGCTATCATACATGTCTTGGACTTCATGATGACAATAACTTCAATATGCTGATTGAGTGACCTGCATGAAATATTGATCAATCCAAACTACAAGCAGTTCCGTTCTCATGGATAGGTTCATTTGTTCTAATTACACAGCCTGGTTCCTTCCTAGTTAAGCAACAATAACTGTTTGTTTCTTCTTCTTGGTCAATCTTCCCTCTGTTTAAGATAACATGCTATCTTTTTGTGAGGACTGTATTCAGTGGTAGCAAAGAATGTTTTCTTGATGTACTGTGGTTAGGTAAGTTTTGTTGGAGAAACATAATTTATTTAAAAATTTGCTTTCTCCAGCAAATACATTTAATAGATTCTTAGATTTTTCAGCATTTTAATTAGTTAAAAACTTGTAGTGTAATAAAATAATAAGAGTAAAAAGAATTTAATAAATAGTTTGTCAATACCAGAGTTGACATTCTATTTTACATGCTTCTTTTATGTTTATTGTCAGACTCTTTGTGTTTGAAATAGATGCTTATTATTTTGTTTAGGTTATTTATTTTTTTTAAAATTAATCTAATTAATCTTATTATAACACATATATTTGTTTTTCATAGAATGGGAGGTGTAATCCCTTTACTGGCTCAAGACTTGCACAGGATGCACATAAAGGAAGTAGTGGAAGGGGCATTGTCACAGGCAGATGTCAGACTGAAGGTGTGGATAATTCCCAGTTAATGTTTTGTCTTGTTGTTTCAACACTAGCCATTTCTAATTTAGCAAAGATGATAAATTGGATTATTAGATACTGGCTTTGGTTTTGAATAACTTTAAGTTTAAATTATTTCCAACTGATAATTACATTAAATCAATACAATTACATAATAGTGTTCACCTGTTCACATGATACTTACCTGTCTTTGAACTGTAGTAGCCAGTGCAGACTGTTCTTTAAAGCTCTATGCCACTGACATTTTGGACATGAATATTGTGAAAAATGATTAGTTTTTACTGCTGCAGAAAAGCTAGATCAAGACACAAAATCACCAAATTTTCTCCGATGTTTTCACACAATTGAAATTATAGCCTGGAATCATTCACAGCTCTATATTTAATTGTGTTAATGAAATAGCCATAGAAAAGAAGAGTCAGAAAACAGATCACAAAAGTTACAATGAATGCATATTAGATACCATGTAGGGGAAAATGGATATTTTATGAACAGAACTCCGTAACTGTCAGAAATTCACAAATGTGACTGTAAGAGATGTTACTTAATTAATGCTTAGATGTAGTCATAGGTGTGATTGCTAATAGGTAATATCTGTCAGAAGTTTAGATATAGTCACAGGTGTGACATGCTAAAAGGTATTATCATAATTAAAGTTTAGATATAGTCACAGATGTGACTGCAAAAAGGTAATATCCTAGTCAGAAGTTTAGATGTAGACACAGGTGTGACATGCTAAAAGGTATTATCATAATTAAAGTTTAGATATAGTCACAGATGTGACTGCAAAAAGGTAATATCCTAGTCAGAAGTTTAGATGTAGACACAGGTGTGACATGCTAAAAGGTATTATCATAATTAAAGTTTAGATATAGTCACAGATGTGACTGCAAAAAGGTAATATCCTAGTCAGAAGTTTAGATGTAGTCACAGGTGTGACATGCTAAAAGGTATTATCATAATTAAAGTTTAGATATAGTCACAGATGTGACTGCAAAAAGGTAATATCCTAATCAGAAGTTAAGATGTAGTCATAGGTGTGACATGCTAAAAGGTATTATCATAATTAAAGTTTAGATATAGTTATAGATGTGATTGCTAAAAGGTAATATCCTAGTCAGATTTTAGATATAGTTACAGGTATGACTGCTAAAAGGTATTATCATAATTAAAGTTTAGATATAGGCATAGGTGTGGCTGCTAAAAGGTCATATTTTAGAAGTTTAGTTATAGTCACAGGTGTGACTGCTAAAAGGTACATGTATTATCATAATCAAAGTTTAGATATAGTCATACATATGACTGCTAAAAGGTAATATCTTAATAATTAAAATTTCAGATATAGTGACATATGTGACTGCTGAAATATATTGTCATAATTAAAGTTTAGATATAGTCAAAGATATAACTGCTTAAAGGTAATTTCCTAGTCAAACATTAAGATATAGTCACAGATGTGTCTGTTGAAATGTCATAAGTAACGTTTAAACAGAGCCACAGGTGTGACTTCTTATAGGTAATATCCTAGTCAAAATTGAGATATAGTCACAGACTGCTTAAAGGTATTATCCTAATTAAAGTTTCTTGTGATCAAGAGTAAATTTAACTTTTTGCCAAAAATCTTGAGAGTATAATTAGCTGCTTCTCACAACAGAATTTAATGTTATATGATTTTAATTACCATGGTTGTATGGGAATGAGAGAGAGGGAGACAGAATTAGTGGTATGTGATTGTAATTACCCTGGCAGTATGGGAAAGAGAAAAAAAGAGAGAAACAGAATTAGTGGTATATGATTTTAATTACCATGGCTACATGGGAAAGAGAGAGAGAAACAGAATGTAGTTTGTATATGATTTTAATTACCATGGCTACATGGGAGTGTGTGTGTGTGTGTGTGTGTATGTGTGTGAGAGAGAATTTAGTGGTATATGATTTTAATTACCATGGCCACATGGGAACAAAGAGAGAGAGAGAGAAACAGAATGTAGTTGTATATTGTAATTACCATAGCTACATGGGTATGAGAGAGAGAGAGAGAGAGAAACAGAACGCAGTGATATATGATTGTGTCTACCGTGGCTACATGGGAATGAGAAAGAGAGAAACAGAAATTAGTGGTATTTGATTGTAATTATCATGGCTACATGGGAATATGAGAGAGAGAGAAACAGTGTAGCAGTATATGATTGTAATTACCATGTCGTCATGGGAATGTGAGAGAAACAGAAATGAGTGGTGTTTGATTGTAATTACCATGGCTACATGAGAATGAGAGAGATATGAACAGAATGCAGTGGTATATGATTTTAATTACCTTGGCCACTGGAATGAGAGAGAGATAGAAATAGCATGTAGTGGTACATGATTGTAAATACCATGGCAACATGGGAATGGGAGAAAGAAATGGAACATAGTGGTATATTATTTTAATTACCTTGGCTACATGGGAGAGAGAGAGAGGGATTGCAGTGGTACATGATTTTAATTGCCTTGACTACATGGGAATGAGAGAGAGAGAGAGAGAGAGAGAGAGAGAGAGAGAGAGAGAGAGAGAGAGAAAAGGAAATACTGCTGTGTTGAATTAAAAGCTGTTCAATTTTTAAATGAGTTGGTATGAAATTAAAAAGACTTTAAAGCATAATTGAATGGAATTATCAATTAATAAAATAAAGAATTAGGGAAAAAATGCTACAGTATTTTGTCTCAAACAAGCCTCGTTAGAAATGTTTACTGAATATGTTCCCTCACATGGGACTTTCCAGTATTAATACTCTTGCTCTTGGGTCTTTCTGGCAGTGATTTGAAATCTCTAACATTATACAGTAGTTGCCATGGTGTAATATTTACTAAAGACATCACATACCATCAACAAGTTCATTATGATGACTTGATCTTGGCTGAAACATACCAGTGGGTTTTTTTTAAGCATGAATTCACTAGAGGAGTTTGTTTCCTGAACTTGTGCAGATAATTTCATGGTGCGTTTCATATGGTGTACTTATTCTCCACTGTTTTCTGGTGAATTTCCCAATTTTTCTCTCTATCACTCTTTCAGAATATCTCTACGAAGGATTTTGGTAGAAAGCCACAATGTATTTAGATTGACAGACATCCGTGTCAGATATGACCTCAATACAGTTTCATTGTAACAGACATCCATGTCCAATATGACCTCAATACAGTTTCATTGTAACAGACATCCATGTCCAATATTAGCTCAGTACAGTTTCTTTGTAATGGACATCAGTGTCCAATATGACCTCAGTACAGTTTCATTGTAACAGACATCCATGTCCAATATTAGCTCAGTACAGTTTCATTGTAATGGACATGTGTGTCCAATAATGACCTCAGTACAGTTTCATTGTAACACCAAATACACTTGTATGCTAAACATTTATCAAAGAACTGTTGAACCAGAGCACCGGGCACATGTGAAGAAGCTGAAACCTTCCTTCAACCTGCATATTTGATCCTACTAAGTACCAAAACAAAGTCACATGAACAAATAATGAACTTGGATGTGCATGTAAAAGTCATGTAAATCTTATGATAAATGCCAACAGGTATAAATATGTACACGGTATGGAGAAAAAAGGGTTAGGCCAGTTAGTCTGTACTAGGATGGTTTTTAAAAGCTTTTTGTGATTTAATATTTTCATTTTTAAATAGCAGCCTAATCAGCACACTTGTTATTACATTATCGTGTTCCAAGAGAAATAGCTATTATATAGTATATTTTATTGAGAAAGCATCCTAGCATCTTTTCTTGGAAGGATATAGATACATTTGACTTTTAAAACCATGACCATAATGGTTAATACTGTATAAAATGTTGGAAGAGATGCATTGCAAAATTGATTGCAGATGATGTTTTTAGTCTGACTTTTGTTTTTCTTGTGAGAGAGAGTTGTTAGCCATTTATCTTGTAAGGGTAACACAAGTATAAATAAGGTAGACTTCTAAAATCACCATCATAATGGTTGTAATTGTGTGTGTGTGTGTGAATTCCACTGAATTCAGACTCGATGATCTATAATAAAAAATAACTGAATATTTTAAACCTTTTTTTCAATGGAATTACATGTATTGGAGATTCACTGCATGTGATGAAGTAAACAATATACAGGTACATGTACCAAAGCATGGTTCTCTGAATGAAGTAAAATATTATATATGTCATGATCTCTGTTTTCACTACATGTGTATTTCACTCTCAGTATGCACTGATTTAAGAAGGTAACTGCCATTGAAGCACCAATTTTTTGCACCAACTTAAGCCATTTGTTTTGTACATGCATCATTTTCTTCAGGTAACTAACTTGGTTGGTTATAACATGGTTCATTACTGTTTCTATGGACCCCAACCATCATGTTGTAAATGGTAGATGCATCATGGTTTTAGGATAGTCCAAGCTATATTGTGGTGATGGCCACAGGCGGCATGGGATTAAGTAGGTTTGGGTGTCCACTACATTGGTTGGACACCCACTCTGTACAACATGACTTTTGTCATGGAATTTGATGCAGCTTAAGTAGTTCTTATGGCACCTGCTGCAGATTTCATTGTACCCACCAAAGAAGTCAAGCAAACACTGTATTGCAGTATTTATTAACTAACTGCATGCACATACATGTCAACATCTATATTGTGTTCTATATCAATGGGTACTTTCAGTGCTCTTTCTATATAAAGGAATAATCATAAGCTGATTTGTCATTTTGTAAAAGTTTACCTTTAATTAAATTTTCTCTGTCCACATGTAGGTTGTTGTTGTTGCGCTGTCCACATGTAATCTGTTGTTGTTGTTGTCATTGGTCTGCCCATATGTAAGATGGGTTTTTTTGGGGTTTAACACCATTTCTCAGCACAGATAGGCTGTATATGGCAGCCAGTATAAGTGGTGGAGGAAGATCCCAGAAAAATGTTGATAAGAACCACTGTCCCAAGGGAAACTACTGGCAGTTTTCTAATATATCCACACTGGCCGAGCCCGAGACTTGAACCCACATGGACAAGGGGTGAGATAGCTGTGTTTGGTAAATGCAAGCACTTTAGACCACTTGTGCACGTGAGGTCCCCCATATAAAGTAAGTCTGTGTCTAACTGCAAACACATTTGCACAAAATGTCAAGGTTCAAGCTATTATTTCATTGCAAGCTCTGCATCAACATGACTAAATACATGTATTTCCAATCCAGCGAAGAGAAAAAAGCCTCAATAAGTTCTAAACAATTCTCTCTTATATTCAGTCAAATTCATACATGATCTCTTCTCGGAAATTAATATAAACATTTTATACAATATTTCTTGTACTTTGAAAAGAGTTGTTTATTTTTTCATGTATGAAAAAAATGCATTTATATGAAATTTGGGAGCCACACCACGATTGTGTTATATCCGAAATCATGTTCTAACAGAGTGTGCTATTATAGCAGGTTCACACTGTATTTTGTTTAAAACTCACAACTTATGCCATGCTGACTGTATAAACTTCAACCCTGTGTAACCAGTATTTGGATGCAAAAAGCATGAAGAAACTACATGATGATGTACCACCCAAGAAAATCTTGGAGTTTTTGAGGGAATGCAGTTTATATAACACATTATTACCATGTTTTCTACAGATGTTACCATAATCTTTATTTTACAGTTGTCTTTTATATACATTTTGTAGAATTTAACCATCTCTCCAGTTATATTTTATCTTGTACTTCATCTTTACATTTATTTGGAAGGGTTTATCTTCTCAAATATTTTGTGCATTTGAGATTGTTTAGAATTTACTTTTAGATGTCACCAAGTAGCCATTGTTGTGCTGAAGTACCATAAAATGGTACATGTACTACATAAATATGAATATAACTTTATACAGGAATTGTCTTGAACAAACACCACTATCAGCTTATTTTGTGCCAGCTATGGACTTTGCTTTATCAAAAGTTCAGTAAACTTTTACATGATGTTTTAAATACAAAGTTACTGTTTTAATAAAACACTGATACAGGTTCATAAAAATAAGAGATATTTTAACAATGAAGCTCTTGCAGTTCTTGCAGTGAGATATATGAGAAGAAAAATATCTTGATCTTAATAGGAATGACCATGGTTGAAAATGCACTCAGTTTAGAATCCAGTTCTATTTGTATTTTATGAGGATTATCAGTTTATTGTTGCTTTTATATTATCATACAAGAGACATGATTTAGGGTGTCCTTTCCTCAAGATCTTTATTTGGTATAATATTTTATCATAGATGGCTGTTGATTATTTGAGAAATGGGCAGATTGTTTCTATTTTACAGTTTCATGTAATAACTTCTTATCTCGCTTGAGATGAAAGTTGCCTATGATAAAACCTGGCAGTGTTGTCCTTAACCTATTTCACAAGAGTGATGCCCATCTTAGATGGTAACCTGTCCTCTCTCTGGTGCATCCTGCGCTTTCAATTGGTGACCAACCCTCTTAGATGTTGACCTTGCCTTGTATTAAATCCCAGAGGTTTATAACGTGGCATATGGTAAGATTCTATATGTATATTTAGGGTATCAACATGATTTCATCAAACCTTATATTTGGATTGCAGTGCTAACAGTATTGCAATATTGTTTCCATGCTTTTTCACAGAGAGAAGGTGTCCACTGAAGACTTCAAGAGACTTTGCTTTTCTCACAATGCCCTGACAGGCAGCTAGGACTTTGCCCTGACTAGTGGTTTGGGGACAACATTGCTTATTAATCACAATGTCTATCTGTAGGAGTGCCTGTCTTTATAACATCGTGAAACAAAATCAAAAAAGGCATTTTACAAATGTTGGTTTTATTAAGCAAAGTTCACCATGAAACAGTAAAGATCCATATGCCAACAGGTCATGGGTAAGGAGGTTACCATTGGTAATGGGAGGAGTGTGTGGCTACATTTGTTATCAGTGCATGGTTGAATAAAACTCTTCTCAATTTGATGTCAGGATTAAGATGAGTAAATTTGCAGACTCACTCCAATTTTCAGGATCTGGATGCCATTGCAGTGACAGTAAAACCTGGTCTACCTCCATCCCTGTCAGTTGGTCTCAATCATGCTAAAAAGCTGGTCAGAGAATCGGGGCAAGTATAGTTCATGTAATAAATTGAGCAAAGGCATGTGGATTACATTAATTCCTCCTTTTGATGAAGATATGGTTAAGATAATTTACCATCTTTCATCTAACAAAAGGACATGAAATCACAATACGGTGTATTGTTAAATATCTTAGATAATTTTTAAAATTCAGATCTTGCCTGCGCTCTCTCTCTCTCTCTCTCTCTCTCTCTCTCTCTCTCTCCTGTCATCCATATATCCCTTTCAACACACACACACACACACACACACACACACACACACACACACACACACACACACACAAATTTAATTTCAGTTATTTAAATGAAATTTTATGGTAAACTTAAATAATCTATTAGGAAACATGAGTCTCATGAAGAGTGGCTTACGACTTTATGAACTGTGAAATTAATACATTCTTATTTCAGAACTTTCAGCTTTTTTATATATCTGCAGTGGATGGAGCATATTTGGCTCTGACCATGTTTGTCTGTCTGTCTGTCCATTATATGTTCCTATTTGGCTCAATTGCTTCGGTTCTAAATAACATAAGACTCACCAAACTTTTTGGGTAGGTTACAGTTGGGCCAAGGAAGAGCAATATCACTCTTGATGTTAGAAGGAAATGGTCAGTGTCATATTGTCTGAAAGAATAGAAATTTGTTTCCACACATTCACTTGAGTTACCAAACTTGTTGATGGCTTTCACTGCGGATAAAGAAAAAGTTTTAGGCCCAAGTTCAGAGTCACTAAGAATAAGATTATTTATGTACCAGTTTTGTGTATGGCTTGAACTTGTGGCGAAGAAGATGCCTGTTGATTTGGGGTTCAAAGGTCAGAGATCAAGGTCATTGTGACTGAAATAAGGAGTCTAGACCACAAACATTGACCAAAGTTTGTGGAGGTCTCGCACTTACAGCTATGGAAGAGGTCTGCTGATTTGGGAATAAAAAAGTTGAAGGTTCAAATCATTTGGTCCAAATATGGGTTTTGGAGAATAAATATTTTTCTCGAGCAAATTCCTTTACCAAGCTTTGTGGATGGCTTGCACTTAGAGTAACAAAGCACCCAGGGGTTAAGAGGTCATGGTCATTGTAAGTCATAATAAGACAAAAGTGTTTCTGTACAATAACGTTAGTTCCAGACCACTTATCATGAACAATTGTCCAGGTCATTAAGGCCCATTGGTCGTTTTACTCCAGTCATCTATATCCTGCTAGTTTCTACAGAGATGGCTACAGTCAAACCCACTTATCTCAACCTCAATTATCATATATGTCGATCATTTTGATCCGGTCTCGAAAAAATCCTTCTTTGTTATGAAAATTTTTCCCACTTATCTCAACCCCTGTTAAGTCAATATCCCTGTTATGTTGGGCATAAGTTTGAAGTAACATGTGGACTCATTTAATTTGACGAAGTGCAACTTTTAATGTCCATCTCCGAGAAATTGTACAAGAAATGATCCAACATTTCTGCTACTACCAGTACCTCATACGAGCAAGGATAGAAAAAGTTGGTTAGTAGTACAAATGTTAATCAAATAATCTCATCAATGCGTGATTTATCACTTGCATAAGAGTGGAGAAAATTTTGTAAACAATACTTTGGTGTAGAAAAATTGAATGCATGTATTTCTAATCTTTACAGGAACTGCATTTAACACCATGACAATATATGTAGTTCGTTCAACCTACTTAGCTGAATTTTATCTTATCTGTAACTCAGAAAATTATCAGGTCAGCATCATTAAATGTAGCTAAAAATACCTAGTTTGTTTAAACAATATATTTAAAATGATTTAATTACTTATAGCTACATGTAATGACACTGACCTGAAAATGTGCAGAGTTATAGATAGGATAAAATTCACAATGCTTTTTGGAGCAAACTATAGTGTAATTCCATTCCAATACCATCACAGTCAGTCACCAATTTAATTCATACACAATTAACAACTTTGGTTTAGAGTTCACTTATAAAGTAAATAGTTAAAAGTGTTTCCATGCACCACATAAAATGCTTAGTTTTAGTGGCTTTGTGTGAGTGAAAGCCTTCAACTTCAGCATGGCTAGATCACATGACTTGCAGTCATCGATAAATAGAAACAGGCAAAATTCCAAACCAAGCCAGTTCCCCCTCCAACATGTGGTTATTAATTTGTATTGAACCAGAGTAAATAAAAGCACCAATTGTATATAAAAAAAATGATAGCGCCCAATATTTGTTTTAAAAATGAAGTTGGCGATCGCTGTGTCATGATTACAGATTACAGATTCTTATAGATTCTGTAACGCAGATGGAATGAAGCAGAAAGTGACGGATAGGAGTAATGTCCATGAAACAAGATGCTTTCATTTGTACTGTTTTATCTTGAATATCAAAGCCTTGCAATCCATCAAAGTGATACACCGACTCTCCTTCTGACACTGCATTGTTGTCAGTGGTCACTAATCAAAGTTGGGAGGGTTATGGGACTTCAACTGTATGAATAGAATAAGTCAGCTTCTTACAGAATTTGATGTTGAGACAGTTGACTTAAAATAATTAAAACACATGTTTTGGTTTGTCAGGACATGAATGCCAACAGCCTCATCTTTTTCCTGTACAGAGGCAAATTTTTTCGGTAAACTGATATGGCAGCACAACTGATGATCGGCAATAACAACTGATTTTCATGCACAGTTTTGGTCAGTTATATTTTGCTACTAGTCAACAGTAACAAAAGAAAATACTTGTAAAAAGTTCAGTCCTGCTTAAATTGGTCTAGGTTTTCAGAGCTGCCAACCCTCCAGACTCACAATTGGTGAAAAGTGGGATAAAAATTAGTGAATTTTGAACACAATTAATGAGAAATTATATCATAACACTAACTCCATCCACTTCGATGGTCAGTACTTCATTATATGAAAATCCCAAGATAAAACTAAAACATACTATTTACACTGATTACATGTACTACTTTATTTGCAGCCAAATTTACTGATATACACAAACTTCATGCTATTTGTCATGATATGATGTTGTGGCAGTCTTGAACTTCCTTAATCAGGCTATGGTAAATTTGTTTTAAAAACAGTTCAGGCTTCTTGCCTACTGGTTAATCTTGGTGAATAAAATTGTTGCAAATTTTCAGCACGTAAGGAGGCACTTAAAGTTTGTCTTATTTCTCCTCACAATAAGAAATAATTTTTTTCTGTCATTAAACTCAGCTGCACATTTATTTCAACATGTGAAATAGGAATCTGAAATAAGAATTAATCCAAAATAGGAATGAATCTGATTGCTCAGTTCTCTCCTTATATACATTTTTAAGAATCTATTACAACTATATATTGCAATATAACCCACATTAGAGATCTTACTACTCAATCCAATATTTCAAAATACCTATTCATGTGACCTAACCCATCCAATATGAAATAACTTAATTCTTAGAACCCATATTATTGACCTGTCCAATGGGAAACAACCCCAAACTCATAAACAGGGCTTATTATTAATATTATTATTAATGATTGCAAACATCTACATCAACAACTATTTATAGATCCTATGCAATCTACACTGTTAATATCATAAAATATAATTTTCTACCTGTTTAAAAAATATTAAGTATCTAATATCTTGACTATATATGACCATTACAATTTATAGTCATGAATAAATACTACACATAATATAGACACAATCATGTAACAAGAGTTACAAATATATAGATATACAACACAATATACTTGCTTATTGGTTGGGTCCAACTGCAAGCAACATGGACCCTAATATGCTGATATGCTGTGCATAGTGCATTGGCAGATCATTGTCTTTGTTGTTTGTTATACTGATTTCTTCTACAAGACTACATAGACTCAAATCTGTCGATGCGTTATGCAAGAGCAGATCAGTGGGACTTGACTTACAAGCGCGTGTATATGAGAAGTGAAGAAAGTATTTTTGCTGGCTGTCATGTGATGTATATTGTGTCCCTTGCCATTTTCCTAGAATTATCAGATAGTGGGTGTGTGATTTAGATTTTTAACATAGCTATTTTTCAGTCATATTGCTATGATGTCTGCAGTGTGACAGTTATAGTGATGTCTAGCACTGGGGCATCATGCCGCAGACATGTAGCATGATGTCCCACCCAGTCTCATTATCCTCATACCAGGCCAACCAGTTCTAACACTAACCTCTTAATGCTGAGCGCCAAGCGAGGCAGCTGTTAGTACCATTTTTATAAGTCTTTGGTATGACTCAGCCATGGCTCAAACCCACGACCTCTTGCATCCAAGGTGGATGCTCTAACCAATAGGCATCAGATAGTGGCATCTGGATGACATCCAGTTAGAATTGATAATATGGCCACATATAAAATAAGTGAAAAGTAGCAAAGAAAAGGAAAAAGTATATTTTCACTCATATATTTGCCACTTTGAAAGTATTGTTTAAAAATTGTGCTGTAGGATTGTATGAACTCGTGAAAAGAAAATATTATTTATCTTTGTCTAGTTATATGCAATGTATAGTCACATATAGACAATCATGATTTTCATGTTGGATGTTTTGCACCAGTTCAGTATTTAAATTTTTACAAACTTATTCTAATGTGGTACAATGTGCCTACCTGTATTTGCAGTTATTGTTGTTCTTATTTCAGTGTCCAGATGATTCCTATTCATCACATGGAAGCACATGCCCTGACTGTCAGATTGATAGAAAGGTAGGCCCAGTCCCAGACTGTCAGAATGATACAAAGGTAGGCCTAGTACCAGACTGCCAGATTGATACAAAGATAGGCCCATGCCCAGACTATCAGATTGATACAAAGGTAGGCGCATGCCCACACTATCAGACTGATAGAAAGGTAGGCCCATGCCCAGACTGTCAGATTGATACAAAAGGTAGTCCCATGCCCAGACTGTCAGATTGATACACAGACAGGCTCATGCTCAGACTCAGATTGATACAAAGGTAGGCCCATGCCCAAACTGTCAGATTGATACAAAGGTAGGCACATGTCCAGACTGTCAGATTAATACCAAGGTAGGCCCAAGCCCTGACTGTCAGATTGATTCAAAGGTAGGCCCATGCCCAGACTGTTGGATTAATACAAAAGTAGGCACATGCCCTGGCTGTCAGATTAATAGAATGGTAGGCCCATAACCTGACTGTCAGATTGATACAAAGGTAGGCATATGCCCTGACTGTCAGAAGGTTAGAAAGATAGGGACACGCCCTGACTGTCAGATTGATACAAAGGTAGGCCCATGCTGTGACTGTCAGATTGATACAGAGGTAGGCCCATGCCCTGACTGTCAGATTGATACAAAGGTAGGCCCATGCTGTGACTGTCAGATTGATACAAAGGTAGGCATAAGGTTGTTATTATTACTGTATGTGCTCATTTATAAGTCAGATCCAACTGCATAGACCCAGATCTGTCATTGCATATTGCACAAGTAGATCTGGGTCTATGCAGTGTCTTGGGACTAATCAATTAAACAAACAACATAATCCCTAAATTTGTCAGTACATTTTGAGATGGCAGATTATGGTCTGTTTTGTTTTGTGTTGGAGCCGTCTTAAAAGTAAATATATATATGTTATTTAATGAATTAAATATGAATGTTAATTTCATTTCTTTCCATACATGTGTATATCAGATGGAGTATAATTCCTGTTTGCATAGCAAACTAGTTGAATAATTCAGGAGTCATGATGAAAACAATCCAGAGTGAGTTCAGCAAACCAGTTAGTTCCTTGGTCATAAATCAAAATGTATCTAGTCCAATATGTATTATTCTTTTTAATATTTAATACATGCATCAGTATGAACAGTCTTATGCACATTCCTATTCTTTATTTCACAGCTGAGAAAATAAAAGTATGTACATAGTTTACATTGATCTTAGATGAGTTTGATTATGAGCAAGATCTGTGCATATAAAGGAGGATCTAGGCAGGTCATATGATGGGAATCAAACATACATCCTTTTAGTCAAGGGTCCTATGCTTTATCCACTAAGCTAATGCAGCTCATTTGGGAGGGGATCTCATATGTTTAAACCTCCAGGGGGTAGGATAGACCCAGTAATACATGCTGACTGTATATATTCACTTTATCATGCCAAGTAAGTGCATGTGCTTCTGACTAAGAGCTTTTAAGTTATAAATCAGGTCTGGTCACCAGAGTCAGGGAGAGATCAGCGGAAAAATGCTGGTTTTTTATATTGCTTATCCTTTTTGATGCCTGGAAAAAAGGTCTAAAAAAGAAGGTAAATGACATGGACATTATTAGACAACGTATCAACTATATACTTCAAGATTTTTTTTATCCCCTCAACAGTTTTAATACATGTATGAATTTGCATTCACAAGCTGACATATGTAAAATTTCCCCGTGAGCGATATCAGGCCCTCTTGGACCTGTTGTTTCATTAATGCAGACACGCATAAATAAACCTCTCCCATAAATGAAGAAGTTCCCAACAAGAAAATGCAATGCTCAGTGTTTTCTTCAGGCTGCACATTTGTGGCTTCAGAAGAGTGTTTGTAGACATCTGCAGTGCATTGTAAAAGGCACAAATAACAACTGTCATTTGCAAGCTTGTGCTCCATGTACTTACTATTAGGCAGATCCCTCTCAATCATCAAGAAGCTTGATGATAACACTTGTACCATGTGGTAAGGTTCTCATTAATCAGGATTACCCTGTTTGTTGACAGGCTCTGAGTGAACGAATTGTAGAGAACACTGACCTCTGAACTGTTATCAGTACAGTATTGAAAAAAAAAAACACAATGGAGTTATATGTAGGTGTTAAGTTATTTTAGTAGTTATTTGTAGACATTCCTATCTTAAATAAGGACAAGAGACAATTTTAAAATGATTTAGCATGAATGAGAAATACTAGTACATGTATGAACTAATCTAGAATTGTAAAGAAATTTATAATTAAAATAGTCATAATAATGTGGTGATTTAAGAAGCAAGTAATATTAATAGGAAATGATGAAATAATAGGAGACCCAGAAAATGAGAAGGACTGCATAAATTTTACTTTCTCGGAAGTCTGGGGTAAACACTTGTTATGACAGCTATCAGTTCACTATGTAGTAAAATATTTTCAGCAAATTACCATGTGATATTATAGTAATGTTGATGATAAATTTTCCAGTAAATGTGCCTCATGTATGTAATATTTAGTTTCTTCATTTATTCAGTACATGATCGCTCCGGTGGCCTAGTGGTTAGAGCGTCCACCTCGGATGCGGGAGGTCGTGGGTTCGATCCCCGGCCAAGTCATACCAAAGACTTACAAAAATGGCACTAACAGCTGCCTTGCTTGGTGCTCAGCATTAAGAGGTTAGTGTTAGGACTGGTCGGCCTGGTGTCAGGATAATGTGACTGGGTGGGACATCATGCTACATGTCTGCTGCATGATGTCTCGGTGCTAGACATCACTATAAACTGCCACACTGCAGACATCGTAGCGATATGATTGAAAATTTTTTAAAGCTACGTTAAAAATCCAAATCACATACACATATACATATTCAGTACACATTTTGCTTTTGCATTTTAGCCCAGAAAATGATTCACAGATGAAAATAAAAGTCATATTCAAGGTGTCACTATTTTGCTATATGAGTAAATTATGGTTCTTATTGCAGGCCTCCATTCACTATATCTTCTATGCCTGGAATATGGTTTTGTTTGTTCTCTGTGCCACAATAAAAATGAAAAGACTGGAGAGTGGAAAGTATCTATAAATACACTGACACAGTCACAGTTGACTATTAAGCAGTGGTTGGTGTGTAGTTTAGAATAAAGTAAGGAAGGTAGCAATAGAACAGACAGAAGAGTAACGTTAGGAAAGACAGATGTAAGTAAAGGAGTGTCAGTGTGTGTTTTTGTCCCTTTACACTCAGTGCAATCCAGCTACTGTAGTGGTGATGTTATAATGAACCTCAACCGGCATAGCATTGAGAATCACCAGGTCTTACTCGTAGTTGACTAGTTCATTAGCATGTGATTTTAGAAAGCTCCTGCTTGCGAGATACCAAGTCAGGAGCTTCTGCAATTATTGATGGTAATTTGCAAAAAAAATTAAAATAACAAAAAGTGTAAAATAGCTAAACATCAACAAAAAAAGAAATTTGATATCTTACTTATAACCAGGTACCTTTCTTGGTCTGGAACATTTAGGACATGTCTTCATTCATTTAATCTTGGACTTAGTTTTTCATTGTTATTCCACAAGGTCACTGATTAGTATTGTTACAAATTACACTTCTTCTATTCTTTTTCTGTCTTTCCTGCACCTAGAAGGTACATTTCTTGACTTAGAGCATTCATCCATGATTGTAATCTTTAACTTGCACTTAATTTTTCTCCCCCAGGGTGGATTTCCCCTTCCTGGTTCTCCTTGTGAGTGGGGGTCACTGCCTTCTGGCCCTATCTAGAGACGTGGAGGATTTTCTGCTAATTGGAAAGTCAATGGATGACTCCCCAGGGGATGCCTTTGACAAGGTGAGGAGTTCATATTCCTTCTAATTTTTTTTATTAATTCTGTATTAGGAAAGAAAGAAAAAAATAGACTGAAACATTTATAATTCAGGTTAGATGCATTTAGAGCGATATTTGTGTGCATATGTTCATTATAAATTAACATGACTCAGTATCTCACCATTTTTGTGCATCCCTTTGATCTTGTTTAATGTACCATATTACCAAACCTCCAAGATATCACTTAATAATTTTAATTCTAAAGGCTTTTTTAATTATTTTTACTTAAATGTAACACAGCATCTGCTAATTATAAAGCAGTCAACACAGTCACATCACTGTGTTGTTGTTGTTGCTATTATTGTTGGTTTAGTGCAGTTTTTCAGCACATGATAGACTAAACATGGTGGCTAGTATAACTAGTGGAGGAAGAACTCGGGGGTGGGGGGAACCCCAGTAAAAACCGCTGACCCATGGGAAGTGACTGGGAAGCTTTCTCACATACCCGCTTTGGCTGAGTTTGAGCTTGAACCCATACAGACAGAGGTGAAATTTCAGTGATCGGTAAAGGTGAGAACTTTAGTCCACTAGGCTACCCAGGGCCCCTCACATGACTAGTGGATGGTCACCACTGTAGGGTTATACCAACTTCTAACCTGCTACCTGGTGCCACTAATTTGCATGAAGACTGTCTTGACCTTCCTAGGGTGAATTGAAGGTGTACTGTTTGTATAAGTGGAGGAAGAAGATACATGAAATTATTTGAAGCTTATTTATAAGGAAGGCATTTTAGCTGATCTTAGTCTGTTTGAGTTGTCACATTCTAATAATGGAGCTGCAATCATCCGTGATGCCATTAACTAACAACAATAGTAAATTTTATGCTGTAGGTATGATGCTGACAAGGGTGTATACAAAGTTAACCACACAATATTCTTGTATTTGAACAAATAAAAAGGAAAAGATAAGAACATAACCAACCATTGAGGAGTCCTTTGTCCTCTGTGATTGCTGGGTCTTAATACATGTGTAAGGTCTTTTGAAATTCCTGTTAAAATAAAAAAAATAGATTTTGAAACAGAAGTTTTAGTGATCAGAGGGTTGGTTCACAGAAGTTTATGACTATTAATAAATGCTAAGAAAATAAAAATGATTACAAGCTAAATCTCTAGTCCATAGCAATTTTACACTGAAACATTTGTTCAAAACATCAAGGTCTGCCAGTGGAAGAACTTAATATTAAATAACCAGTAATCATAGTAGTCAAGGACAACTTAGAACACTTGGTCATGGTTTTTTTATTATTAAATATTTAATTTCTTTTGTTTCATTTGTTCAATTGCAAAATATGCTGAATGTTTACAGTTATCTATAATTTATTGATGAATTGTAAAATTAGACAATTTAATCAGAATCACAACATAGAAAAATGACCATGACTTATATGGAATCCATCATGGCTAAATTATTAGTTTTCAGTGCTATCTAAGGGGCCACACCAAATCTTTTATAATTATTGTCTAATACATAATTATACATTTTTAGACTGCTAGAAGACTAAAACTGAAAAATCTTCCTGAATGTAGTGGATTGAGTGGAGGAGCATCTATTGAGCTGATGGCCAAAAAAGGGAATCCAGCAGCATTCATGTTTCCACAGCATGTACTCGCACGCTTTCCACACTGTAACTTTTCTTTTGCTGGACTGAAGGAGATGGCCAGAAGAATCATAGAAGAGGAGGAAACAAAGCATGGTATGGTAATATCATAGGGCATGAAAATTTTAATTTCTGACTCACTTGTCCAGGTCCAGGGGACCCTACATTACCCATGTCTGCTTAAGTTCAGCACTGGTCACACAGCTAAGGCAGACATACAAAATTCAGTAAGCCATTACAGTAGATATTATATTTTACTGAGGTTGGGGAAAGGTTGTTTGACAACGATCAAGCTTAGACTGGTTCTGTGTGTATTGCAGGCTAACTTTGACAATTTACTGTAATAGGTTATGCTCTACCACTATGGAATAATTCACTTCCACTTGTATCAGTGCACTTTTATGACTTTTCAGATATTTTAAGGATTAAACTGTACATTTTGTTCAGTTTGAAGGAACAACTAAGAAATATTAAACATCTGATGTTGTTGGTATTCAGACCTGGATCAGTCCTGGACTTCTGACCGCTGTAATTTCAGGTCTGGCAGATATTTGTTTTAGGATGTATTTACCATTAAATTATTCTTATGAAATATGCATTGTGTTGCAGGGGTGAAATGATACAAGTGTGCTGCATATCGATATGATTCATGATACACAGACTTCAATATGATACATTATCAATTCATGTATTAATGGTCTTTTCATCAGTTGAAGGTTTGTCAGTGGTAGGGTGGTTCTGTTTAAAATATGATGAAATTTTGGTTGTATCTTCAGTATACCCAGTTTGATCAGATCCTCTTGGTCACTACACCCTTCGTTTTGCATTGTATGAATGCATTATTACATTTTTTATATGTCTTCACTTTAATTTGGAAAGCATTATGGTCTTGTCTTCAGATCAGATGAAATAGTGCAGTATTTCCTCTTTTAGAAAGTGCAACAGATGTACTGTTTTTAAAGAAAGTTTTGAAAATTTTAATTGATGTGCCTTGCCTGGAATTGTGTTTTGAATTAAGCGAGTCAGACATGTAATCCAAACCAGAAGATGCATTGCCAACATGGCGGTAGTAGTATATATAGTAAGTGACATCATCCTAAAGGCTTGAAAATATATTACACTAATTTTTGAACCAAAACTGGAAAACCATATAACAATTTCATAACTTTTCAGTCACCAGAAATGTTATTTTAATAGGTCTAATTACTAATTATTTTAATAGGTCTAATTACTGGCATAAGGGGTACAAGGCTTCTGGGCTGCACCTTTGGCGATTGTTAGCACCACCTATAGACTTATAAACACGCATCAGGCCCTTCATATTCTTGAGGAGTGTTGTTCAGTATGATCTTGACTTTCAATTTACAACTCAGTTTTCTGGTGCAGGAATGCATGCAGTTGAAACAGTGAACAGTAACACACATATATATACTCTCTTATTTACCTGGATTATGTTTTTACTTCAGTGTAAATCAAAGTGAGGTCAATTCAGATTTACAATTGGGGAAGATTTACTCCCAAATTACCATAGATCGGAATTTAGGAAAAGCATGGGGCTTGTCACTGTCCTTATAATTAACATAAAGAAATATGGAATATCACAGCATTCTTTTAGTTTATGGTACTGTAAAAAATGTTATATTTTGACTGTAAAAAAATGTTATATTTTGACTGTAAAAAAATGTTATATTTTGACTGCAAAAAAATGGTATACTTTGACTGTAAAAAATGTTACAATTTGACATGTTTGCAAATTTCCTGTTGAAGAGAAAGCTGCTATTTCCAAATGTCACAAATTTTGACTACATACCATTTTCATATGTCAATTTTTGATCCACTCCTTGTGTAATATTTCAGGATTTATATGGGGAAAACAGAAATATGTAATAATAAGACCCCGCTAAATCCATAAAAGGTAATATTACTCCTAAAAATGCATAATTCAAAATGCAGTGTGACCCCGTTATAGCATGCTCCATTATAACACAAATTCGGATGTAACACAGTTGTGGCGTGTCTCCTGAAATTTCATATACATGTACTTTTCTCATGCACAAATTTTTTTTCTTTCTTAAAAGTATGGAAAGTAATGTGTAAAAAGTTTATTATCATTTGAGGAAGAGATCTTATATCAATTCTAATATAATACGATCATGGCATGGCTCCTGCAATTTCATATGCATGTATGTTTCTCGTACTCGAAAAAAGTGTTTTCTTCATGAAAGTACAAAAAATAATGTATAAAAAGTTTATTCAGGGATCATGCTGGGCTTCTCCCATGTGGCAGATTGTGATTTATATTCCTTACTGGGAACAAAATATACCATCTGGCGATTTTTTTTCTGACATTATTGACAATTTAAACTTGTATATACAATCT
The DNA here is from genome assembly GCA_016617855.1 of Megalonaias nervosa. Taxonomy (NCBI): domain Eukaryota; kingdom Metazoa; phylum Mollusca; class Bivalvia; order Unionida; family Unionidae; genus Megalonaias; species Megalonaias nervosa. Next base: position 151,310 of record JAECUM010092903.1, read on the forward strand.
TGGGTTTGGAGTGAAGAAATTTAGAAGTATCATGAAAGGAAGCAGCAAACTTGATATAAAATGCAATAGAATATATCTATTGTTAGATAAATTCATTGTTCATATAGTCAAACCTTCTTTACAGTGCATTGTTATATCATAATCCATGTATTCTGACATTGGGCCTGAGTGCTGTATGCTGTGAAATCTTGGCAGATTATTTTAACATTTCTGGTAGCAGAGATCAACCGGACATTGCCTTTTTGTCATAATGGATCTTTCAGATGAAATAGTGTGAGATTATCGACCACTTGCTAGTAATTAATATGTTCATTTTTACTAACCTGTATGTGTGGATGGTAAGTAAAATTCCTCTTCTTTTCGCTCACAGAATTGAATCCTTCAGAACACTCGTATTTTCTGTAGTAATCAATGTCAGAACAGAACAGAACACTTGTGGATTCATCGTCTGTTGGCCTTATTTTTAAAAAAAATTCTGATGCATGTGTGGAAGGCAGCACCATTCCGCCACCAGAAATGACTTTAAAAAAACAAACCGACATCAACTTGTTGGTCTATCAATGCTACCGGGACTAGCTATAATCGACCAAGTTTTGAAGACAGGAAAAGTAATTGCTATAATTGACCAAATGACGGCTAATTCTTTTAGTTCTTAAAATGTACCCAGAAAAAAAATTTTGATGAAACTTCAAAGAAAATTGATCACCTTTGAAGCACTGATTGTTCTGTATAAATACTAAGCAAATAAATAAAAATTCAGTCTCAATCAATGGTCTACAATTATTTGATGTTGCTGCCACATTAAGAAACAGACATCTGTTTGGTCCATGAAAGCTGTCCTTTAGAGGTAACTTCAATAACACATGCACCCTTCTTCAAAGAAAGTCAACAACAGTCTTCAGTCAAAACAAATAACCTTTCATCAAAGGAAGTCAGCACCAAACTTAAATAAAAGCAATGGAATCTGACAGATTGTTGCATTTTCCAAAGTGATTGGAACACGTTTATTGTGCTATGAAAGTTTCATTTTTGCAGCAAAAAAAAATATGTTTACGGTTGCTACCAATGGCGGCATGAATATATATATATGGTTGTCAAGTTAATCGAAGATGGGGTATCATGCTAAGATGTTTGTTAAACTGTTTAATTTGTTCAAGATTTCATTTCCCCATCAGTAGCCTCATCCCCTGGGTAGCCTCATCAAAAGGTTTCTGTCTCCAGATGACCAAAATGTAGGCCAATTTAAGTACATGTACATGTAACATGTAAACAGCTATAGCCTTGTGCTACTCGTGACAATTTTAGTGCATTGTTAAGTGACAGTTGGATATAGATAAAAAAGAGGACTACCATTATATATATATATATATATATATATATATATCTATATCTATATCTATATATATACTTGTTATTTGTGTTTTCTAATGGCATGTGAGTCATACATGAAGTTTATAACATATGATTTATATTTGAATTCATGGATTTATTATACATAGGTACAGTACTTAACGAATATGGATTGTAATACACTAATGTAAGTTTTCAATATACAAGTGTTTTCTAGAGTGACTTCATTTAATCAAAAGCATGTATTTTGCATCCACTTTTATTACCTACCCACCCCACCCGCTCTTTTTTAGGTAAATGCGTCATTTTCTTCAGCTAACTGACCTGGTTGGTTATAACATGGTTCGGTCTATAACACAGTCGGGTTCTATGGACCCCAACTATCGTGTTATAGCGGGGTCACACTGTACCATGAGCATAGCTGGCAGCAATAGTAGAACTTGTTTCCAACTAAATTGGATTTCAGAACTGGTGTATACCTGATGGTTGCACAATGCAGATAGAAAGTATGCAAGGGATACAGGAGAGGAAAACAAGGTTCAGAAATAAAGCTGGATGAGAAGCTTTACGAGCTTAAAAATCCATACATAAAAAGTATATAAATCCTAGGACAGGATATTGTACATAGTCTACAGTGGATTCTGCATTAACTGTGAATAAAACTACATAGCTAAAGATGACATTGGGTAAACATTTAAATTTCTTTAATGGATTATTTGCTGGGCTGTGTGCAGGAGTACATTTTAGTAGAAAATTCTTAGCACATGTAGATGTTTGTTTTTTAATTATTTATTAATTTTCACATTATCTTTGGTTTCATTTTATTTCTAAACAAACTCAAATCCATACTTTATAAAATTTTTAATAAATATTATGCTCACCTTAGAGATAATCTTTAACTGCTTTGTGTCTTGAACATCAGAATTTTTTTAAACCTTGGAAAAACCTAAAATTAGCAACCACAGTCATTTTTCTGATATTGAAATAACTGCAAACACTTGATTTCTTCATTTAGATCTGTTTAACTGCATTCCAAGACAGTTTCATTTTTTAAAATATCTCTATTAGAAAAAAAGTTATTCAACTTTAAAGTTCCAAAATATTTACAAATTTCTAGAATTTGTGTCTTATATAAATGTATTCAGATTATGTGGCAGTCATGGAACCGAAGTAAAATGTTCTTTCCATAAAAAATGTTATAACTTTCGTTTTTGTTGAGATATTATTATGAAATTTGATATTCTGATTGCATTTTTCCTGCTGAATTAAATGCTCTCATTAAATCTGTTGTCCGACTTCAATATTTTCATTTATAAATGAAAAGCATATAAACATTTCACAGTTTTTATGACAGTAAACTTAATACAAATATATCACATCAGCAATAGTTCATATGTAAAATAACTTCGAAAACAACAAAAATGCAATGTTTATTCATAATTGTCATTGAAACAATGTTGCAAGACCTAGTTTCAAGCATACTGTGATGTTAAACAATGTCACTTAGAACTAACATTTCAATATCATATACCTGCAAAAAAATGTATCACTTTCAGACTTTGTATTTTTTTGTTTTGTATTTTGAAAACATTATTGATCCTATCAATGCATTGGGAATTTAAGAACCCACTTTAAGTGTGCGTATAGTTAATTTGCTATGCTTGTCAAAGTAAAAAAATAATTTAAAAAATTTTTTAAAAAAAATGTTAATATCGAAATTTTGCATTTGTCTGATAGTGATGTAATTTTTTTTATCACGATGCAATTTATTTTCTCATTATTTCATCAATGTCCCATTACAAAATTTAAACAAATGCAATAACATAATGAATATAAGGTTGAACATAATTTAAAACCGATTACAGTTTGTCATTTCAGATATTTACAGCATTGACAACTTGAGCCTATTTATAGTAGGCAAAAATCGACGCTTTGCGTGCGCATTTTGCAACTGAATACTGTCTAAACTGTACAACAAACGCTAATACGATAAAAACTATAAAAAGAATTCATCTTGCCATGTTCTTCTGGCACACCAATTTGTATGAAATTAATAATAAGTTTAGTTTTGGAACATCAGTTGTAGAAAAGTTGACATCGTTATCAGCTGTTAGAAAATTCAAATGTGGCGAACAATGTCGACACGGGGAGATTCAAATGTTTTACAGATTCGATGCTCGCTGCGGTTTGTTTATAAACGTTTCCAATATATAAATTTGGTATCAAAATAAAGCTTGGAATATGCCAATTGTGATGATATATGATGCATTTATTTAAATAGCCAAACTTTTGGTCAAATCTGCATGAAGTTTGAGGGATTATTTCTTCGTGTAGGAATATCATAGGAACTTGCTACAACCACTGACTGAATTGTTTACATCTCCTCTGATTGGATTGAAAATTTCATGAATATTCATGAAGTTTTAATAACCCACATTTTGTAACAAAGAAGAGAGGTGTCACGTGACCCCGGCATGATCAATGTTTATTTTCGATGACGCGTGAAATCTGTTACTTTCGATGATTATAAAGTAATAATTCCATTAATATAGTGTCAAATATAAAACAAAAACATGCCCATTATAGATAATTTTATTAGCTTTTACAATGCATAGTGTGTTGCAATCAGATGACATGTATTGATGCTGCTATGAAAATTATACACTTGGTCAACAGTTTCATCAGATTTCCAGGTAAACTGGCACCTTGTCCATGTTAGACCGGGGTTGCTACTGAAATAACCTCAAACTTCAAAATATAATTTCACTTAACCCTGAAATAATCTTTATAACAAATTACTGTAAAAATTATTTTGAAATGATTTTAATTCTTTAAACAGTTGGTAATCATATTTCTTTTTATAAACATGTTTGTCATGTATCATAGTAAGTTGAAATTTTTCATGGTAAAAACGTGTACTGTCTTGCATGATAGTTTTGATTAATCTGTTATTTCTGATTCAGTGATTCTCTTTGATATGATGACTTCATAGTCTGCTCATTCTTTATGCAGGTATTGAAGGCCCAAACCTTATTCCAAATGTGGCAGATTTTTGTGCATCCTTCCAGTATGCAATTCTACACCATCTGGCACGTAGACTTCAGAGAGCTCTGCTCTTCTGTGACTTGCACAACCTACTTCCAGTGGAAAAGAGGACCTTGGTATTATATATGATCTTATTTGTATCCATCAGTATAATGTATGCAGTAGCATTTTATGGCACCCCATTGGCTACATGGTGCCAGTTATGCCAGTATAACAGCCGTCTCATTATCAACCATACACCAGCTAAATTACTGCCTACTTTTCCAGCTGAGTCATCTACTTTTACAACTCATTTTTTGCTTTGTTGCTGCATTGACTTAGTTTTCTACATTTTTAGGTATATTGTTCCACTGACTTACCCTGTTACTTTTCATTTTGAACTGGCTCATTAAAAAGTGAAACACAAGGCTGATATAATGACTTCTGTTTTGGGAATTTACGTTAATGAAAAAACTTCTTTTGGAGTAGAAGAATCAAAAAGACAATACCTGTGAGCTGTGGAAAATTGTACAGAACATCCATAAAGAACAGTTCTCAAACTTTTTCCAGGTAGCTAAGCCAGCTATGTCTATGCCCCTCCAGAGGAGCAGATTGTGAAATAGGGTTCTTAGTACAGAACAATATGCATAATACACAGATAAGGAATAGATGAAGCTCAGAAACAATCAACAGATTAATGCTTATGCAACTAGGGGCAACATCTTTGAAAGATTTTGATTTCAATAGGGGTCTTACAGAGTGGAGAGGAAGAAAGTGAGATTGATATTGAAGTGTTTTGCTAATACTTAACTATAGTCATTTCCTCCTTCCCTTCATTTTTGTTACACTCCCCCGCTATTATTGTGACAAGGTGGGAAATCCCTCCTTATGATAAAATCCTGGAGCATCTCTGAAGTACTAAAGGCCCTTCCCAATATTGCAACATTGTAAATGGAAATAGTTTAGCATTATTAAAATCATAGGACTGAGGGGCCCCGAGTGGCCGAGTGGTCTAAAGCGCTCTCCGTTACGGATCACTGCCATCTCACCTCTGTCTGTGTGGGTTCGAGTCTCGAATTCGGCGAACGTAGATATGTGAGAAAGCTTGCCAGTAGCTTCTCATGGGTTGGTGGTTCTTTCCGGGTATTTCCCGGTTTCTTCCTCCACCATTAATACTGGCCGCCATGTATAGCCTATCGTGTGTTGAAAAATGGCGTTAAGCCCTACAACAAAAACAACAACAACAACATAGGACTGAAGTTAATTAAGAATATTTTCAATATGATTGTTGTCACAATCTGTTGAATGGGAAAACTTGTAGCAAAGAATATGTTTGGTACCGTATATACTCACTTATTTATAAGTCATTTCCAACTTTAAGCTGCACAGATCTAGCTCTGCTCTCTCATCACTACTGGCAGATCAGGGTCTTTGCAGTTTGTTAAGAGTGAACAGTAGAATGAGCAATATAGACCATGATCTGCCAGTGCATTGTGTGATAGCAGATGACAATCTGTATTGTTTACAGATGGACGTTACTTCTGAGTGAGTACAGTCAAACCTGTCAATAGTGACCACCCATGGGAAAAAGCAAAACTGGCCTTTGTAATCGGGTGATCTCTGGACTCAGGTTTACCTTTCAAAATTGGCTTCTAAGCAAATGCCATGTACCAGATATCATAATCATCATCATTATCATCACCATTATTATGTTATCAAAATAGTTTTATATGCACTATTCAACAAACAGTCATAAAATAAAAGATAGATGTTTTGCCTTCTCCCCAAATTTATGTTAAACACAAAATTACTGTACCCTGCTCACTTTAATCCATCCCATAAATTAAATCATCACGGACTTAAAATAATCATTGATACTTGTTTGTTTCATGCACCATGACAAAACACTAATTTCACTTCTGATTGACAGCTTACACATGACTTAAACAGAGAATTGATTTATTGGTGGGATATCTTGTATAAATTAGGCTTGAAAACAGCTGTTCACACTTAAAAAGGGAATATCTGGATTAGCCAATTGCTCTAACTTGCCAAGACCAAAATAGTTGTAAGAGATCTGTGATGAATAGGGCATCAGACGAAGCCAGATATGGCAATTTTTGTGACCCATGAACTGAAACTTCACCTTCCTTTACAGACAAGTCTGAAATATTGAATGACCGTGACTAACTCATATCTCTTCTCAGTTCTGACATTTTTCTTCAGAGATAGCTTAAATTACAGGCAAATAAATTAAGATATCAAACTTTACTTGTCATGCTGGCACAGAAGCAGCTTTCATTTCTGCTGCAATAGCATGACTACATTTCCAGCTTTACAGTTATCCAGCAAATAAATTACTTTGACCCTCTCCTGTAAGGATAAAAACTGCCTTGCAATTGAACCCAACATATTTATACCTTTGATTTAGACTGACATTGTGACTGGAGTATGCTGAGTGCATTCAAGACATGAAGTAAAAGTTTAATTTGCATACTTACAGCCATCACTGTTAATGTGCTCCTATGTCAGTTTGAAGCCAGGGAGAAAATGACTAGTGGTTAGGAAACACCTTCATCTAACAGGTGACTATTTACCATATATACTTGTGTATAAACCCATTCGCATATAAGCTGATCCCCCCACTGAATAGATAAAACTTTAAGCCACCCCAAAAATCCAGCCATATTGAAAAATCATGTTATTGCTACTTCATCTGAATGGATGGTGATCTTCACATGGGGCTTCAGTACAGGAGGTCCTTCAGCTACAGGTTAGGCAGATGATCTCATCTTTGGCAATCTGCAATAACAATATATATTAGTAGTCAACAAGAAAACTTAAAAATTTTCAAGTTTAGACCTTGTCCCTTGGATAAGCTGACCTACCATCTTCCGGGCTATTATATTTTCCTCAGTTTTTTGGCTTATACATGAGTATATGTGGTATTGCTTGGACAAAGGAAATTTGAATGGTTGTTGACCAGTAGGACAGATTTGACTCTATTTACAGTATTAAATTTGTACCTCTTACAAGTGGCAAAAGAACAAATTGGTCTTACAAAAGGGGTTGGTCCCTCATGAGGCATACAACATAGAAATAATTACTATTGTTATCCATCACTATAACACTGTTCATTATAGTGATAAAAGTGGACTGCCTTACAGGTGGGACCATGTTATATTGAAATATTTTTTTTTAAATCAGTGAATAGCTGATACATTTCACTGAGTGGGTGAAAACTCAGCATTTTCATCAATGGCATTGCCATGAGTGAAAGTGTTGACCCACAGGAGGTAATTATATTCATCAGTCACTCAGAGAAAGCAAATTACCTTCTTATTTTATGCACTGATGTAGCAATATGTACTATAGATTGAAGTTACATATTTCTTACTGTATCCCGCATGATGTCAGTAGTTTACTGTTTATGTTCTGCTTTGTTCTTTGTATATTTGCATAGAATATATCTGTAGCAACATAATTCTCCTTCCCACTTCAAGGTAAAACAGCACATTAACAAAATGAAGAAAAAGTATATGTACATTGTGAGTTTTAAACTTGGTTTGTCTGAATGCAAGGTGACCATACCACTAGACTATGCAAGCATTTTAAAATATCTCAGAATTATTGGTTCTATTGTTACTGATGTCTGTTGAGGAGGCAGTGAAAAAATATTTCTGGTATTCCACTTCAGTGAATTAAGAAATTATTTTTCTTCGAAAATCCATTTTTTCATGGCCTAGCATAAAATAATATTAAGCATTAAAAGAGATCAGTGACAGTACCTATCTTATACAGAGACTGTCTTATAATGAGAGACATTATTGTGAATGAGCATTGCATTTTGATGTTGGGGAAAGGTGAGGTCTGATCAAGGGATTGACATGTCTTGTGAAGGATCTCTCAAGAGGGGTCCCACTATAATGTGAATATAATTTTTTTTTTACTTCAGTGAAAATTGATACTGAAATGTATTGATGTATAAAGTTTTTTCCCTCATTATTTGTAGAAATGTGTTGTAGGTTGTTTCAGGAGGTGTGGCTAGCAACATGTACCTGAGGGAAGGTCTTCAAAAAGTATGTGATTTGCATGGCTGTCATCTAATCTGTCCACCACCTAAGATGTGCACAGACAACGGCCTTATGATAGCATGGTAATTACAGGTTAACAGTGTAGTATTTGAAGACGAGAGCATGTTAATTGCAGTTTTATTGTCACAAACTGAATTTACCGGCAGTGAATCAGTGTAACTGGTAAAATATACTATTGACAGTAAAACCAACATTATTGTCCTCAAAGCCTTGAACACAAGAATTTTATTTTCACTTCAATACACATAGCAAACTTTTTGTCCAAATAAAGCTGAAAATGTACTTTCTGATATGACACTTTTCAACAGTATATGGTTAACTTCACAGAATCAAATTCTGATGTTCATTCAGTCAGAAAGCAGGCTACATTACTGTCAGGCCTTTGGTTAATGCTACTTCATAATTTTTATATCAGTAAATTGTTATTCTTCAAATTTCATTCATTTATAGGACGGGAAAAAAAACAATTCATCCATTCATTCTGATGATTATTGGTATTTGGAACATACTTGTCTCTTTCCAGTGTGAGATGAAATGAATAACTTTGACTCTCTGAAAGAGACTTGGAGGCAGTTGGAGTGATACATCCCAAATTGGAAAGTTTTAAAATGGTGGATGAACATCTGGCTAGATGTATGAAGAATAATACCTCATATAATACTCATTTAATCAAATTGGAAAGTTTTAAAATGGTGGATGAACATCTGGCTAGATGTATGAAGAATAATACCTCATATAATACTCATTTAATCTTTAGGTCTACTGGTCACAGACTAGAAGAACTTACGGGATGACCTTTGGTTCATTATCTGTTGATCCATTAGCATAAGTTACTGCTTCTTCTCATAAACTACCTGGGTATTGCCATGAAACTTAACATATCTTCATCACAGGGTCTGGTTGGTCCTAAAATGGTGCTGCTAAGGCATGGCCATCACAGTGACCATATCGAAAAGCAACTGTCCCTAAAAGATTTCTTTTCATTACTAGTTAGTCCTAAATGAAAATGGTTCTGATCTAATGTCCAATATGGTTACCAAGGCAGCTATCTGGAAATTCTTGTAATAGCTACTCTTCCCTGAGTAGAAAGTCATATCAGTATTGGGTTTTTGCCAGAAGACTTTTCATATCAAGGTGAGCCTAAATTAAAATAGTGCTGCTCAGAAATCAAATATTGTCTTTCAGTGGCCATCTTAACAAAGTTGTTTTTGCTGACTCCCTGTGAATAGTCATATCAACATGGAGTTCTCACTAAGACTCCTTATGATGTCTAGTCAATCCAAAATGAAAATGATGCAGACCTGATGTCTGATATATGCTACCACAGCAGCCATCTTGAAAATCTTATGTAACATCTACATGGGTTTTCCATCAAAAGACTTCAGATGCCCAGTTGGTCATTAATAAAAATGGTACCACTCAAACATCTAACTTGACCACCACTACAGATATCTTGAAAAACCTTGTTATTGCTATTACTCTGGAATGGAAAGTTTTAATAACATCAGCTTATTACTAAAATATCTGTCATAATGTTTACTTGATCCTAAATGAAAACAGTACCATCAGACATCCAATATGGCCACCATAACATAGTCCTCATGAATGTAAAATGGTGTAAAGCACTTAACTTTACAAATCCCCCACACGTCTCACCTTTGTCTGCACGAGTTGGAGTTTTGTGTCAACCAGTATGAGAAAGCATGCTGGTAGCTTCCCATGGGTTGGTAGGTCTTCCCGGTGTCATCTTGGGTTCTTTACTAAGTATACTAATGCCATGTATCAGTATCAGTATCATGTGCTGAAAAGTGGCATTTAAACACACCAAACCAAACCAAACCTGAATGTAAAGACATTCTGACAAGGTATATTCACACTAAGACTTCTTGTGATTCTCATTGGTCTCAAATGAAAATGGTGCTGGTCTGACAGTGGCCATCTTCAAAATATTGTTATCACTACTCCTTCTAGATATATGGTTTTATTGACCATAAGACTTAGTGTGATTTCCAATTTGTTCTAAATAACAAAGGTGCGGATGTTACATCCAATATTGCTGCCACAGCAGATAATTTGAAATTCTTTTTATCACTGAAAATATCAGAGATAGTTTCAGCACTCAGCAGGTAAAAAGAAGAAATGGCTTTATGCTGAATTCGTAGAAGTTCTTTTCAGTTAGTAGAGTGTCAGTCCCTTTGAAGAATCTGATTTATTTTACTCCTGCAGCTTTGTAATGAAAAGATCAACTGGTTTCATTATCCTCAAACTCTTGATTACATTGCTGTGATAATAATGACACATCATCAGGTATGTGTACCATGCAGTTATTAATATGATGTAATAACAACCACCAGCTTGAGGAAAGCTCAAAATGGTCACTATTTACAGTTTTGATATCTTTTTCTAACATGCAATGGAAAAGGTAGAGCAAGTTACAATTGGAGTGGTTGGGTGGATAAAGAAAACAAATTCAGATATACATTTGCTACCCAGATGGCAAAAAGTTAGTCATGTTGTGATTTCTTGTCCAGTGGAAAAACATCAGTTATATTCACATTATTACTGTGTTAGGTATACTTAATGTTATTAGCAGAACCAAGTATTGTTTTTAATATGAAGAGTTACAAAGTATTAAAAAATACATTTTATTAATTTGGACTTTATCAGAAAATAGTTGGGTGTACAGTGTTTGTGCTGAGGTTACTAAAAGATTTTGCACTTAATGAAATTGTTAAATGCAGTAGAACATGCTTTGAAAGGCAGCCACAATGAAATTATTAAATGCAGTAGAAAATGCTTTGAAAGGCAACCACAATGAAATCATTAAATGCAGTAGAACATGCTTTGAAAGGCAACCACTTCTACCAGAATATCATGGTCTCTGAAGAGAAGCTTTTGATGGGTCATGCCAATTATATGATGGGCATTGAAAATCTGGTCTCTCAAGATGGGTGGTCACTCATAGCAGTGGTCTCTTGAAACCTGCTTTAATGTATAATAATTAAAACATGGAACATATATTTTCTAACCAATGACAGCAAGCAAGACATGAAGATTGCCTCATAAGTAGCTTTGGTACTTTTATCCTCATGCCATATTAAACTTCAAATTCTTTTTATGGATTGCTATTAGGACACTTTCATTGGCAGGACACCATGGCTGTATTTGGTTTGATCAAGTTTTCCATTCAAACTCCAAGAACCAAGCAATCAGTTGACATAAACTTGGTCAATATTTCATTTTCCATTTTTTTATGAACAGCTAAGAATTGAATATAAGCAGGATGGTTGGATACAAGATAACAGTGAAGAGACATGAGAGTAAAGTTTAACACCATTTTCAGTATGTGATACGTGGCAGCCAGTAAAACTGGTTTAGGAAGAACCCAGAAAAGCCCCAGTAAGAACCACCGACCCATGGGAAGCTATTGGAAAACTTTCTCACATTGGCTGAGCCTGAGACTCGAACAGAACAGAAACTAATATGACTGCATTTTAGGCCAGAGTGCATTATTGTAAAAACACTTTTAGTATTGGTGTTGTATTCTCACTTGTTGTTTTGTTTATGCTCATCATATGCATTACTCGTGTTCAACCTGAACTTGTTGCAACCCTAGTATTTTGTTAGCAAATGCAGCTCATGCTACTTCTCAGGATTCCCCTGCTAAACTCCCTTTGATGCCACAATTCATAACTATCATTTTTTTTTCTTCAGGAATGGGATGGAAAAACTTCTAGTTGGAAAGGGTATAGTGGAGGATTTTGAATCAGTAACATTTGAAGGAAAGTAAGTTCTTTATGCTTTTATAATGTATTTATTAATAACTGAAACAAACAACAATCAATACATTTGGTTTCTATAGAAACCCTCTTTGATTCAAACCACAGTAAGTTCTGTTAATAATAGATAGAGGTTATTTTCCTTTCCAATGCTAATACTGGATACATTTCATCATTTGATACAAAAAAACATATTTAAATGAGTTACAAAGCCATGTTTAAAATTTTGTAAACTATTTTTTTGACCCTATCTAACAACAAAGCAGGTTTGATTCATCAATATACCACATCAGGTTTATGATTGTTCATAAAGGTATTAAGGGGAAACAATATCAAATTGATACAAATGGCACTGAGTCAGATTTCTTAAGCAAAAAATATTTGGTTTAACTCACATTATACATACAGATATTGCAAATTAAAAAGTATATATCTTTGGCCTTCATATTTTATATTACATTGCCAGCTTTGACCTTTCATTTTGTTATGCCATTAAAATTAATCAAGAGAAGGGAATTGTTTCACTACTGTACTAGTAAAATATACATCGGACACAGGAAATGCATTTTTAATGTAGAATAGTCACCCATAGATGCAACTTTGAGTTTTGTATTGTTTTCATATGAACTCTTTGGGTAATCTGAGTACCCTGGCATATATTTTTAAAAAGTGCCTTCCCTGGGTACCATGTATGTTTAAATGGAACAGCCCTCAGTGTCATCATTAATGGCATTGGCATCATACCAAACTAATATTTAGCACTACTAGTCATAGACCAGAAGAGCTTATGGGATAGCCTATTGCCCATAATCTGTCTGTCTGTTAGCACAAGTTTGTTATCACTACTCCTAATGGGATAGCCTATTGCCCATCATCTGTATGTCTGTTGGCACAAGTTTGTTATCACTACTCCTAATGGGATTGCCAATTGCCCATCATCTGTTCATCTGTTAGCACAAGTTTGTTATCACTACTCCTAATGTGATAGTCTATTGCCTATCATCTGTCCATCTGTTAGCACAAGTTTGTTATCACTGCTCCTAATGGGATTGCCTATTACCCATCATCTGTCCGTCTATTAGCACAAGTTTGTTATCACTACTCCTAATGGGATTGCCTATTGCCCATCATCTGTTTGTCTGTTAGCACAAGTTTGTTATCACTACTCCTAATGGGATTGCCTATTGCCCATCATCTGTACATCTGTTAGCACAAGTTTGTTATCACTACTCCTAATGGGATTGCCTATTGCCCATCATCTGTTCATCTGTTAGCACAAGTTTGTTATCACCACTGTTAATGGGATTGCCTATTGCCCATCATCTGTTTGTCTGTTAGCACAAGTTTTTTATCACTACACCTAATGGGATAGCCTATTGCCCATTATCTGTTAGTCTGCTAGCACAAGTTTGTTATCACCACTTCTAATGGGATAGCCTATTGCCCATCATCTGTCTGTCTGTTAGCACAAGTTGGGAGGATTGCAGTAACCTTACACACACACTTTCATCCCATGATCTAGTTTACATCCACGTTCAACCCATGATATAGTTTACACACACATTCATCCCATGATCTAGTTTACACACACGTTCATCCCATGATCTAGTTTACACACACATTCATCCCATGATCTAGTTTACACACACGTTCATCCCATGATCTAGTTTACACACACGTTCATCCCATGATATAGTTTACACACACATTCATCCCATGATCTAGTTTACACCCACGTTCATCCCATGATATAGTTTACACACACATTCATCCCATGATCTAGTTTACACACACATTCATCCCATGATCTAGTTTACACACACATTCATCCCATGATCTAGTTTACACACACATTCATCCCATGATTTAGTTTACACACACATTCATCCCATGATATAGTTTACACACACGTTCATCCCATGATCTAGTTTACACCCACATTCATCCCATGATCTAGTTTACACACACATTCATCCCATGATCTAGTTTACACCCACGTTCATCCCATGATATAGTTTATACACACATTCATCCCCTGATCTAGTTGATCATATTTGAAAGTAGTGCTGTTTGGACTGCCAGTATAGCCACCACAGTTACCATCTTCAAAAATCTGATCACTACCTCTTTTGAATGGATGGTCAAATCAATCGGTTTTTATCACTACAAGATGTATTATGATGTCTAGTTGATCCAAAATAAAAATGGTACCAATCTGGCATTCACTATGGCCACCACAGCAGCCATCTTGAATTCTTGTTTTTGTTACTCCTTCAGAATGGAAATGACATGGACTTTTTACCAGAAGACTTGTTATTATTTCTAGTTGGTCTTAAGTGAAATTGGTGCCATTTTGACATAAATATTGCAGACACAGTGACTATATTTTTTCTATTTTAACTCTACCTGAATGGATTCTCATATCAACATAGAATTTAACTTAAACTTTCTGATTTCTAGTTGGTGTTAAATGAAAATGGTGCCAAGCTAACATCCAATATGGCCACCACAACCTTCATTTTGAAAATCTTCTTATTGCTCCCACTTTATGGAAAGTCGTATGGGCATTGTGCTTTCATGAGAGACTTCTTATGATGTCTAGTTGATCCCAAATGAAAATGATGTTAATTTAATATCCACAATCCCTGCTGACAGCAGCCATCTTGAAAATTTTGCTATCACTACTAATTCGCAATAGAAGGCCAGATCAATGTTGGGTTTGTACCAGAAGACTTCTTATGATCTCTGGTTGCTTTTCAAATAAAATGGTGCTGATCTTACTAATAATCTGGTCACCACATCTGGCATCTTGAAAATTTTGTTGTCACAACTACTCCTAAATGGATAGTCATGTCAGCATTGGGTTTTCACCAAAAAGACTTATTATGGTGTCTGTTTGTGCCAAGATGAAAATGTGTTGATCTGAAATTCAATTTGGCACCCATGGCTCTCATTTTGAAAATCTTGTGATAGTTACTATAATTCCTGAATGGAAAGTCTTATTCACATGGGTTTTCTAATGACATGTTGTTTCTAATAATGTCTGTTGTTCCTAAATGAAAGTGATGCTGATCTTCCATGGTTGTCACTGCAGCTAATTTAAAAATCTTATTATTACTAAATTATACTAGAGATGGTTTCAAATATAAAAGGGAAGAAATGGTTTTATCTTGAATTCCTGCAAAAAGATTTTTTTGGCCAGTAAAGCATCAGCCCCTTCAAGGGACTTAAGTGGTATCACACTTTATGACAAATGGAATGTATTGCCATATGTCAGTCAAACTCTTACATGTGCCAATACCAATGGACAAACGACAATCACTGACAAAGGACAGAGGCATGACAAGAAGCTTGTTGGATATTTAGGGCCAGCATCTGTCATCAAGCCAGCTGTCACTGTATTTATATACAAACTTAAAACACCATTACTTCAACAAATTCTCAGCCATCTTTTGGTAATGTTTGGTATACACTAAAGTATTAGCACTAATCCACGTGGGCTAAGTGTAAAATTAAAATACGCTGACGTTAATGAGTAGACGTAGTCATAGACCAGATAAAAGAGCCTGTGCAATGTCCATTTTCAAAGTTTCTTATCACTACTTCTACTAAAGCACTGGGAGGATTCCCACCAAACATGACAGACATTAATCATGAGTTTCAGTTAGATCTAAATGAAAGTGGTGCCCCTTGGAAATCCAGTATGGCCCCAATAACATTAATTTTGAAAATCTTGTTACGCTACTACTTCAAAACAGATGGTCATATTGATATGGTGTTTTCAATAATAGACTTTTTAATATGATGTTTAATTGGTCCTCAGTGAAAATGGTACCAGTCTGAAATCCAATTTGGTCACCATGGTGGCAGTTTTGAAAATCTTGTTAAATTGGGATTCCTTCTGAATAGGCTGTCATTTGACATAGGGGTTTTTGCTCAGATAATTCTTATGATGTCTGGTTGGTCCTGAAGGAGAATGACGATGATTTGATATCCAATATGGCTATGATAGTGGGCATATTGTAAATCTTTTTATCACTACTCATCCTGAATAGAAAGTTGTATCTAGATATATTAATCTCAAGGTTCATTTGGTTCTCCTTGGACATCAAGGAGACTGCAGTGCCACTCATTTTGAAAATCTTGTTATCTCAAATTGCTCATAAACACATGGCCATATTGACTTGGCATTTTCAATAAAAGACTCCTTATGATATCTAATTTGTCCTAAATGAAAATTGTGCCGATCTGACATCTAATATGGCTGCTATGTTGGCCATTTAAAAAATCTTGTAATCACTAATTCTCCTGAAGAGATGGTCTTATTGAAATGGGATTTTCACTGAAAGACATTTTTATAATGTCTAGTTGGTGTTAGTTGCAAATGGTGCAAATCTGATATCTGATATGGTCGCCATCTTGAAAATCTGAATCGATAGGCATACCAACATAGGGTTTTCACTACGATAATTCTTATGATGTCTGGTTGGTTCTTTGTGAAAATGGTGCTGATCTGACCAATCTGATTAAAATCATATCTCCATTGTCCTATGTTCTGGTGACCGATGTTATTACAATAATTGCTAATTTTATCAGCCAATAAGATTAAGTCTTACATCTTTGTGTTTGGGAGACTCAGCATTGTGGCTGAATAGCATCAGTGTGTGCTGAATGATTTGATTCACTTTCAGACTTTTGAAAGCTCATTTCCATTGGCTAATTCAGAGGTCACCAGAACATGACCCCTAATCGGTTGCTGTCAGATCTTTATGTAGGACAGAAGAGATCTGATTTTAATCAGATTTCTGATTTGATATCATGTATGGCTGCCATGTGGCCATTTTTAAAATCTTTTCATTACTACTCATTCTGAACAGGTGGCCCTGTTAAAATGTAGTTTTCACCAGGAGACTTCCTATGACATCTAGTTGATCTTAAATGAAAATGATGGTGATCTTACTTCCAATATCCAATATGGCCACCAGGTGGTCTGAACACCCAGCAGTTAAAAAGAAGAAAGTACCTTATAATGGATTCCAGGAAATTCTTTTGAGGTCAGTAGAGAGTAATTTCCTTCATGGAACTCTTGTTCATGTCAGTTTTCACGGTGGTATCTGAAGCTTTGCTTTTACAAACAGAACACTATTTTCAGAACACTTGTCTTTTGAAAAAATTATCATGCAGAGGATATGACATCATTGTTCATTCGAAATGCAGTGTATAAAATGACTTGAATGATTGAAAAATTTAATTTGAAATATGCACCAGGGTAAGATGCTGTCAGATGATAAAACTCAGTGATTTTGTTTGGTGTACTGAAATGACTTAAGTACATTAAAGTATGAAGAATGCACTGCGTGATTGATGCAGTTTTTGATGTAGTGAAGTGCTTTTACAGGTGTATAATATGCAAATTATAAAGTGAGTTTGTTAACAAAATAGAACACATTAGTCATGTGATAACATATGACAATACCCATTATTCTCCTGTGCTTAGCCCATGGTTGATGAAAAGTCCATCCCATACTGTGTTAAAAAATCAGGAAATGTTTATGTAAGAAAGCTTTTTTCCAGTGTTAAGACTTCCTCCTGGTTTTCAGTAATATTTAAAGCAGACACATTGGCCATATCTTGGTTGAAATACTGTTATTATGCTGTATCTGTGGTAATATGATGATTTCAAATTGTTTTGTAGATGTCCGCTGGGGAAAGATATTACAGATGAAGTTGCCAAAAGTAATATTAAATTGCCTCGACTGAAGCTTCTGTGATATATTTTGTATAGAATATAATTTTTAAAGTAATATTTTTGTTTGTTTTCATTCCTCTGTTCCTCTGAATGATAAGATAAGTGAAAAAAACCCCAGAAAAACATAAGAAGAAATATATTTGTATTTTTGTATGTCCTATTACTACTTAGAAAACATACCCAAGAGGAAGACTGCCAACATTATCCAGGTCACACTTAGAAAACATACCCAAGAGGAAGACTGCCAACATTATCCAGGTCACACTTAGAAAACATACCCAAGAGGAAGACTGCCAACATTATCCAGGTTACACTTAGAAAACATGCCCAAGAGGAAGACTACCAACATTATCCAGGTCACACTCGAATACTGGAAAATTTCATAACTTCATGAAATTGAATGTGTTTTTTATGTGGGGAAAGTTTGTATCGGTTTGTTTGCATGATGTCAGCAGTTCTTGGAAATGCTCAAATGCCACTGTAGAAAAGGCCTGAGACATCAGCACTATGTGTCATTAGATGCGCCTGAATGGAGACAACCAATTTGCTGTGGGTTGCGTCTCATGTTGATGGAGGAGAGGATCCTGGTAGTTGCATGGAGAGGAGAGGAGGAATGTTGTTCTCCGATGCACCATTCTACTTTAGCCATAACTTCAGCTGACAGGTGGTCAGAAAAGCCCGATTTGAACTGTGCTATGCTAACAATATTCATTTAAAGTATATAACATAACGTCTAAAAGTAACTTTTGTGATTAATCAACATGATGTTGTTGACCAAACCCTACAATGGAGGGTGATGGAGTATTTCACCCCATGTAGCCCTGGCATGAGAAATGCATGAAATTGATGTAAATCTCTGTCCCCTTGTTGGGCCCTGAGGCAGGTGGGTAGCACAAGTAACAAATATTTTATTATGCCACTATTTGAAAAGAAACCTAAATGACCGATAGTGAAAGCTGGTCTCAAAAGGACCAGTAGTAATTCAACCATTGACTCGGATGAGGAAACTCGTCCTAGTCTAAGAAATTGGCCATGATCTCTTGTCATTGAATCCTGTGATAAGAATCAGATTCTAACAAAGCTGTCACCATTTTTGATTGCCAAAGCACTTCAGGATTTGGCTGGAGAGTCAAGACATGCAAAATACTTAGTTTGGGTCATCAGCTAGTGGAGTGTGGTTCAGGACTGCAGACAGGATAAGTGGTCCCTTGGAAAAGTCTCTAGTAGGCCCCTTACAAATTGTTATGGTGGTGACTGTTGCAGGGCCCCAGAATTTTGACCTAGTTTTCTTACCCTATCTGCATTTCTGGTGTGGCTGCAAAGATCACTCTGATAATTTACTATTTGGACAAAGTAGTTTGTGGAGATACCTATTAAGGTTTGTCCACAAAAAATTTTAAATTTGTCAAGAGGTGTTATTTAATCTAGAGATTTGGACGGCTGCAGTGAGTCTGAGATGCTTGAAAATATTTGCTCAGAATATCTCACAAGTGAAGCGAATCAACATTCTCTGTTACAGAAAGTTGATTTTCACTAACACTTACATACAATAATTTGGCTGCACTACTTTGCTTACATCAATCAAAGCCAGGTTCTTGAATATTCCTGTCAACCCTTTCATTCTTAATCCATTGTGGTGTTTCAACTACCAGATATAAGACCACCATAAAGTTGAAACCAGTCTGTCTCAGATACAAGTAAGAAGATCATGATGGACTGCCCTGCTCCGAGAAAATCTCTCATGCCAGGCAGAACATATCTCATACTTGAGATACTGCCCCAAATGGAAACAAAAAATGATTTTTTTTTTACATTAGTCTGTAAAAACAACCAAAAATCTTTCTCTTAATGGTCACAACTGATGAGAAATCTCAAACACTTGGGTTGAAACTTTCTCTAAGAATTCCTCACAAGGGAATTATTCTGAAAAATTCGACTGTGTAAAAATTTTGAAAGAAAGGGTTCCTAAAGGTTTCATATATCCTAATGCTGTAGATTACAATAAACCTTTCACTCTCTGAGTGTTACAAGACTCTCTTAATCAACTTTAAAAACACTTCAGCAGGACCAGATGATACCCACTGTCAACTTTAGAAACACTTCAGCAGGACCAGACGATACCCCAGATGATACCCACTGTCAACTTTAGAAAGACTTCAGCAGGACCAGATGATACCCACTGTCAACTTTAGAAACACTTCAGCAGGAGCAGACGATACCCACTGTCAACTTTAAAAACACTTCAGCAGAACCAGACGATACCCACTGTCAACTTTAGAAAGACTTCAGCAGGACCAGACGATACCCACTGTCAACTTTAGAAAGACTTCAGCAGAACCAGATGATACCCACTGTCAACTTTAGAAACACTTCAGCAGGACCAGATGATACCCACTGTCAACTTTAGAAACACTTCAGCAGGACCAGATGATGCCCACTGTCAGCTTTAAAAACACTTCAGCAGGACCAGATGATACCCACTGTCAGCTTTAAAAACACTTCAGCAGGACCAGATGACACCCACTGTCAACTTTAGAAACACTTCAGCAGGACCAGATGATACCCACTGTCAGCTTTAGAAACACTTCAGCAGGACCAGATGATACCCACTGTCAGTTAAAAACACTTCAGCAGGACCAGACGATACCCACTGTCAACTTTAGAAACACTTCAGCAGAACCAGATGATACCCACTGTCAACTTTAGAAACACTTCAGCAGGACCAGATGATACCCACTGTCAACTTTAGAAACACTTACCAGATACTCTATTTTATAGATCGACATTTTCTGCATGCTTCATGCCTTATCCTTCCACTCTATTTATTATAAATTGTAAATCACATGACATACAGAACAAGAAAAAAAACTTTAAATTCAGACAGATTATTGTCCATTTGAGTTTTGCAAAACAAGAAGTTAAGTAAAAATTGGATTCCAAAAATGTAGACTGGTAGACAATTTGTAGGAATGTTTTGCTTATGTCCAATTAGTTGATGTTAAAAGGTTAGAAAATCTCAGTTATTTTGTTTCAGAATTAATTGTAAATGTTTGATATGATTTGAGTTGTGAGATCTAAATTTGTTACCATAAACAATATCTGGACCCATTTAACCTAAGGAAATAACATTTATAAATTGTTTTCTTAATTTTTGATTTTTAAAATACTTTCTGTTCAGCAAAACTGACATTTCTTAGTTCTGAAAGGACTTCATCATCTTCCTTGTTTACCAGTATTATAATTTGTTTTGTAGCATGCAACTTAAACTGATTGTACCAGATCTCTTTTTCATTGCCATGGAACAGTTTTTGCTTTAGGCATCTATCACTATTTAACAACAAAAGAACAGTAACTAAAATTATTGTTGTTCAATTGAATGCACCACTTAATTTTGTTCACTGAATATATTATTAGCTTATATTTCCTCTTGGACTGACAAATTTATTGAGTAAGAAAACCAAGTTTCATATGTCTGAAAATGTCAGGAGGCTTTTGATAAGTTAAATGCCATATTTAAGAGTGCACCAGTTCTTTCAGCTCCAAAATTCAGTCAATCATTTAAAATGTCTGTTGATGCAAGTGATGTTAAGTTTGGAGCAGTATTGATTCAAGAAGACAAAAATGATGTAGATCATCCAGTGTGCTGTTTTTCTAAGAAATTAAATAAGCACCAGAGAAGTTATTCCAAAATCAAGAATGAGTGTTTGGCTTTAATATTGGAATTGAAACACTTTGAAGCCTATATTTCTTCGGCTCCTGTGATTATTGTGTTTGGTTCTCCCTATTTTTTTAATTTTTGGACCATGCAGTCATAATACCAGCTAGAAAAGAATTGATATAATTTTACAAAACCATGAGAAGTATTATTTGTTTAAAAGAATTTGTACACATTTTAAAAGAAATGTTAATTTGTACACATTTTAAGGTGGCAGTACAAGATTTATATGAATGCTTCATTGGCACTGAATATATTTGAAGAAGATCATCATGAAAAAGTTTTTGATAATTTAGTTTTTAGCTTACATGGAGACCCTAAGCCCTGGATGAAGAGCCATGAGTTCAGAAATTTTACTGCAGAGCAAAACTTTTAAATATATACTAGTAACATGAAATGGATAATGAGAGAGAGAGAGAGAGAGAGCAAAAGAAAAAAGAAAGTATTTATTGTAACAATTTTCTACATGTGCACATCTATACACAGTTATTTACACATACCCATACATATTTAGCCACACACATGCATACATACATACATACATACATACATACATACGCACATATGTATGCATAACAAAAGCAGTCGTATGCATGTTACGTGTCTAGGCTCATACAAAAGTAACAAGAAAAGAGTGAAGCCAACAAGCTTTGTAAAATTTAACAAATAATTTATTTCCCTAGAAAAACAAGATAAAAATGAGAAAAAGGACTTACGGTTTATGAATCGAATCCAAAATTAATCCAAGAATTAAAAAATATAAGTCCTATCAATAAAAAGTTCTAAGTGAATCACAGTTCGAATTCCGATGAAATTCCAAGTAGAAAGGCGATGACGTCTTCAGTAACCTTCAAAGTGATGCCGTGTCAACAGTTCCTTGTTGAATCACAAAGAATAATATTTCCGTTTTTTGAATTCCGAATAATTTTAATAAATGTCTTTGTCCAAGAATTCTCTAAGGAGCACTTAATATATATGTTTTCCAGGGAAATGAATTACTAATTTCGAAAAATAAAAAAATTCAACTCAAACTGGTCACAACAAAACACCTTTGAGCTTCAAAGGTTTAAAACACAACTGGCACTTTATTCTTATAACAATGAGTTATAAGACTATCTAAAACGCAAAACAGATTCCCAGATGGGGATCACGTGATCATTTTCTCCAGAGAGACGTAGAAACATTATATGCCGATTATCACGTACGCTAGGTACAGCCCTAGCTAAAATCAGTGATTCCCACCCTGGAAAAAAAGTTGTTTACTTCAATCTCTATCTGATTTCTAAATCAAGGTCAGCAAATATATACAATGTTTGAACTACTGGCTGTTTATCAGGTCAAACAGAACTGAATTGAATTTCTAGAAAAATCAAATCCAGTAGACAAAATTATCATTACAATAACATGTAATAGAATAAAATAAAATAAAAAAATTAAAAATTTAAAACTTACCAACAAGTAATTAAATTACATATACATAACATGCAGTCTACTTGATCAAGGGAAGGAAGTGTTCACCAGACTCAATTTTTCAAAGGAGAAAGTTACCGTAATCAAAAATAGTGGAGGACGTGGTTATAACAGTCGTCATTTCTGGTACGAGAACAATGAGAAACTGCGATATGAACGAAAGGCTAACATCTACAACTAAATAAGGTACCACAACAAAGGCTGAGGTTCAAGGTAATAAAACAGTCGAGGTTTTCACAACCAATTGAAACTACGAGCCTCAAAAACGTGTGAGAATGTCCCATGAATGTCGAATGCTTTTATCAAGGACACCTTCAAGAGAGATCAAGAGGAGAGATGAGAAAATGTATCAGAAAGCACACTGGAACAAAGGGGGTTGAAGCGACAGAGAATCAAATTTTGAAACATTAGCAAGTGACAGGAGGAAAGAACACATTCACTGTTTTAGTCTCGTTAGATGAGTCAGATTTTGTAAAGATTTTAGAGAAAGAGTTTGGGCCAAATTTGGTATGGGCAAGAGAATAGTATGAAAAATTTACTGATAATGAAAATAAGGCATTATTAGTGAAGTTAAAGAAGTGAGCAATAAATCACATAATAGTTAAACATTTAATAATATTTTTAATACTTTTGGTTTTAATCAATTCTTCATGCCATCAAATGTCTAGCCATACATTTCGTTTGATGACATGGAATGTACAAGGAGGTATGTATGGTTCACCTGTGCTGTATTCTTTACTAAACGAAGTAGTCATTGCAGTGCTCACTGAGCCGTGGCTTATGCATGAGCAGCTCAATTTTCTAGACACTATACATACCGAGACTAAATCTTTCCGACAGTAGGCTAAGAGTGAAATATGAAGACAAACTAAGACAAATGGGATTTCTCTTAATATCAATCTCCCAATAAAAGTGATACAAAATTAGGAGACAGATATTTCTTAACAATTTACTGCATTAACACCTTTGCAATTACTCTGCTTTGTCGATGTGTATATTACGTACCTACTGCATATTTCATTTCAGATATACCCATAACAAAATAAATGAGGTCATATCTCCATCACAGCACACATGCTTAATGTCCTATTTGGACATGTCCGAGCTTAATTAAAATTGCAATTGTGATTTGAAAATATAGTACGAATCATTCAATGAGATGTTTGTATAGTTGTCATTTGTCATCAAACTTTTTCCATGTATAATTGATACATCCATAATATTTTTCTGACTAGTAATAAAACTTAATTTTTAAATAGCCAATAGCAGCAGGCAGGGTGAACAGACCACTTTGTACGAGACCTTATTTTACCAAAATAAAGGTTCCTACAGAGGCTGAAAAATAAGGTCAATAACGCTAAACCGAACCTTCTAACGATATTATTACCGTATAGTTTGAAAAACGGATAATAAATCGTTTGGGTTAGTTCATTTTTATTATTTTATTTTTGACTTTTGTTATAGTGCGTTTAGTTTACTCGCGGGTCACTCAATTTTTGTCATTCACCCTGCCTGCTGCTGTAATTCTTGATAAAATCAAGGACCAAAGATTTTATCTAGACCTACACGATATCTAGATCTTGGATCATGTAGATTTATTGTAATAAATCCGAACGGAACAGCTTGTGCTTTTGAAAAGAAGTTTTTGAACTTCATCATATCCATATCTCCTGAACACCAAGTATAGTAAATATTCTGTAAAGTATAATTATCTACTCCATTAAATACAACTAAAATATTGCAGTTGTCTCTGATCACTTTAGGTATTTGTGTATATCGTTGTGTGACGTATATAACATCTGTATTCTTGTGTCTACCTCGAGAAAATATTCAAGCTGGATTTGTTTGTCTGTCCAACATAACATCATCGTACACCACTAAATTATTAATAAATCCATCTAGGTCATCTACAGATGGGGCTTCATCAATATCGGTGATAAAATCAACCACATCATCACCATCTTCATTCAGCAATTTTGCATTTTCATTAAAATCTTTAAGTACTTCGTAACAGTGTTGATCATCTACAGATGGTGCTACTAAATACAGTTTACTCCATTTTAACCATCGCATTATTAAATTTAATAATAGTTGTGTTTTACCCGATCCAGATGGACCTATTATAATCATCCTTATCGAATTTGGTAATGCTGGATGATGTTTCACTGGCTCCTGTTTTCGTGTCGCCGGAAAGTCAATTATATCCATATAATAAATAATATGAGTCTATATTGTGTTCGATGTAGAGCATCTACACCCACTGCTGAACTAACTACAATAACAACAAAAATAAACGACGTGCTCTGACGGGCAAATGTGTAAAATGTGGTACCAAGAAATACAAATTTGTTAAAACAAAGACAGGTGGAGATATAGCCGCTTTATTAGGAAAATTACCAGGAACTCCGTGGGCTAAATATCCGGGGGAAAAACACTTACCAGGATATAATTATTGCGGTCCTGGAACTCGACTCGATATCCGACTTGATGATCAAGATCAACCAAGATCAGGAGAGCATCCAATAAATAAGATTGATAAAGCGTGTCATGTTCATGATGTTGCGTATAAAAGTAAAGATTTACAACAAAGGCATCTCGCAGATGTAAAATTGATTCATGCATTAAATTCTATACCAAATAAATCTGTCAGAGATAAATTAGCTAGTTTTCTAGCAAAATCTGCCATGAAAAGTAAAATAATGTTAGGGGCTGGTAATTAATTATATAAATATTATAATGGAATCCATTTATTATAGCCCAAGAGGATATTGGAGAGGCAGATCAGCTATTAGTAAATTATCTGAAGCAGCAAAAAGTCTCACATTCTGTTGCTGCAACGTGGTTAGCACGACAGGCAATATGGCAAATTTATCTACCACCACCTAAAAAAATTCAATATGCACATTTTGATGTCAGCGTCCCTAATGAGGTTCATCAAGCAGATATTTTATTTTTACCACACGATACCATTAAAATTGGTAAACGTCAGTCACGCACATACAAATACGCATTAACTGTCGTTGACGTTGCAAGTAGATATAAAGAAGCTGAACCATTATCAACAAAGACAGCGTCTGAAGTTTCATCTGCGTTTGAACGAATTTATCAGCGAGGACCTTTGCGATGGCCACAGTTATTACAGGTTGATCCTGGCAAAGAATTTCTTGGTACAGTATTATCGTTAATGAAAAAACATAACGTTAAAATCAGACGAGGACATACTGAAATTCATCGTGATCAGGCAATTGTTGAACGATTTAATCGAACACTTGCTGAGCGGTTATTTGGATACCAATACGCAAAAGAAATATCTACTGACTTTAAATCCGGTGAGAGATCTCGTGAATGGGTTGCAAGGTTACCAAGTGTGATAGCTGCATTAAATAACGAAATTACTCGTTCAACTTCCATGAAACCTTCTAATGCGATCACAAAAAAATATATACCCTGTAGCGATGACAGACATCAACCTCAACCAGTATTAGGTAATGTAACTGTAAGATATTTATATGAACCTGGCGAACTTGAAGGTGGTAAAAAAAGAGCAACTGATCCTATATGGAGCGTGACTACACATACAATTTCTAGTGTAGTTAGATCCACAGGTAGACCTCCAATTTACAGACTAGATTCTACCGCCCCTCAACGTGGATTTGTACGTGAACAATTACAAGTAATCCCTAAAGACACACAATTACCACCACATACAATTACATAACCAGAACCTCTACGTCGATTGCATTCAAGACAGGTCAGCATCACATTATCACATGTATGACCAAGATCACTATTAATTCTATCTACGGTAAATTGTCTTGGATTATTATTCGAATATTGCCATAACATATTACAGTTACAACTTGCACAATTATTATTCTGTTGTGTTTTTAGTTTTATAATAAATTCAGTATCAATATCAAAGTCACGTTTATTTTTTTTATCACACTGCTTATAACCAGATAGTTTTTTTCTTATTACGTCATTATTAACAGTCTGATCATTATTTTCTATAAAATTCATAATAACCCTATGTAGCTGAGATATTCTTCTGACTCTAGAAACTGCGAGATAGACTAAATTTGACCATTCGATCCGATCATCTATAATCCAGATATTTGTATCAGAAATAGTTAACCCCTGTGATGAGTGAATAGTTATGGCGTATCCTAACGTCCACGGTGATTTATTCATATTCAGCGCATTCTCAACGACATTAATATTTACTAAAATAATATCATTCAAGACAAGATTCTGTACTCGGACACTTTCAGTGTCTCCACCAGGAATTTCAACATCAATATTCTGTCGTCGAGTATCTGCTGGGCGATAACATAAAGGTACAGGTAGATCTGAAAACTTTTCTTTATGTAACAAAAATAATTTATCCTGTAGTTCATCACGAACTATCTTTCTACTTGCAACTATTAAATCAGCGGGATTCCATAAATTTAGAAAATCATTCATAGAAGTCTCTGGAATTACTCTTCGCATTATTTCACATTGTACTCTGTCTGGCTGAAGTCTGATTAATCTTTTAAACTCCTTCAGCGGTTCATCAATAGCTCTATAGTCATCATTTATTTCCTCGTAATAATCTACGTTATTCTTCAGCCATTCATGTGGAGACTGTCCAATAAAAGGTGGTGGTTGACCATGATCACCGCACATTATTATAGCAGTATTCTTCGTCAATAACCAATCAAGAAATGTTTTTAATATTTCTAACGACACCGTGTCTACCTCGTCCCATATAATATATTTAGGTATATATTTTTCACCCATTCTCTCAGGAGTCCATGTGTCTCCACACCATCTAAAGAAACTATGATATGTACACGATTTTACTCCTCGCTCTTTTATTTCTCTGGCGAGTTTGTGTGTCGGTGTCAAAACAATTATATCCGAATTATTATTCATGAATAATTTAATCACACGAGTTGTTTTACCTGACCCTCCACACCCATTAAGATAAACGGTTTTATATCTAGCCACAGGATCATATACAGATGGTGCTGATGACTTTGATACCTGATTATTATTTTTGTAATATATTTCCTTAATTTCAACGTCGGCAGATTCAGAATAACTAAGTATATTTTCTTGTTTTATTCTCCATGATCCCCATTCACCATTACCAAGTAGCAGTTTTAATAAATCTGTATATTTTTTATTTATATAAAACGAATCCGTTGCGACTCTGACAGCATCACGAGAAAATCTATTTATCATAGACAGTAGATTTATAGAAACATATGCCAACATAGATGATCTTAAATGAGTAAACTGCGGTGAGTCACTATCAAGATAACTCACAATTGTACCTAGTTTGGTTCCGTCTGACAAATAAGCATTACTCCGATTTATAAATATGTTGTTTTCTGTTGTATCAGCAATTATAAAATCGAGTTCAGCATCGTCCATAATTAATCTTGTACAATGTCTTTTATGATCATAGGCTCCTCCTTGAGTAAATTTACCAATTATCTTTCTACCAAGATCTTTTGCAAGTTTTTCATCATGCTCGTCTCTGCATTTACATATATTATTAGTAATTTTAATAATGTCATCTTCATTAAGATTAGGGAATTCTTTCCTGGCATCATCAATATTAAATCTATTTGGTTCTGGTAACCAAATTTGCTTCCGTGGACTATATGATATAATGGCCTCACTCACCTGTAAAGATATTAAAATTCCAACATCAAGCATGTATCGCAATAGTACTATTGGAACCCAACATCGCTCTGAAAAATGTCTTCCAAACCAAGCATAAGTAATCGGATGGAGATTTTCTGCAAACTCGAATGATTCTACATGAGCAAATCCGGTTAAATCAAAATCTGGTAATGGTCCGTTTATTGCAACCCTGGTCATCTCGTGTGATGGATGTCCGAATCTCTTAAAGTATTTAGAACATTCTCCGTATCCAAGAAAACTTTCAGGATAACACGCTACCATATCGACGGATATAACGTCACTATAGTTGTATTTAGTATTCCATAATCCTCCGTGTCCATATTCTACGCAGCTTTTATGAATATCCTCAAGAAATTCCGATCGTGTTGGTTTCCATAAATTTTATTCCTGAGCAAAATGAGCCGCTACGGATGGAACTGTAAAACAATTATTTAATAATTGTCTAACTTTGACATCGTCTGAAGTATATTCACGCCAAAGGCGCTGCGCAAGATTTTCCATTTCTACATTAAGAGATTCTCTACGGTAAATATCACCGTTAGGCCGTACAAACTGATCGTAATGATCATATTCTGAACTTTGAAATAACCAAACAGACACAGGGTCACTTTTACTGATATTTTTGATAAAATCAAATATATGTCCATTATAAAATTTAACCGTTCTATCTCGTGGAAATATTGTTACTGCTGAGGTCCACGCATGCGAATTATGATCAATAATATCTATTGGAGCTCCTCTTGATTCATATTTTGGTTTATATAAAATCTCTCCTGTCAGCGTTTTTACTGTTATTGGGAATTTTAATTTCTTTTTCTAGTTCAGCGACATCTTTGATAGACGCTCCGGTATCTTTAACTGATTCTGCCCACGTATTTATTTTTTTACGTCGTAAATCTGTTAAACCATTACCACGTATCGCGTTTATGAAATGTTCTGTAACTCGTTCAGCTACACAGTTTATTCTTGACTCTGACAGTTTCATAGGTTTTAGATCCCCGACGTCAGGTTTATTATTAAGCGGATATATTCCATATACAACTGCAGTAACTGGGTAGCTCCGTTCATAATATATCTTATCAATACCAGTCAGTATTCCGGGTTTAGATTTATTATTTAAGAGAACAATATTATTTCCTGATTGTATGTGTACTGGATCGCGCTTGTCACGAATAATCAAAATATCTTCTTTTGTATTTACAATAAATTTTATTAAAATAAAATATTTTTGATCATCAAGGTGATTAATAATCGCTTTTCCTCGCTTGTCATTCATCATATTAGTAACATTTCCGACTCTGAATGTTGACCATACATAAGCAGCGCCATCGTCACGAAATTCATTTTTTTGCTTCACGAATAAGATCGGTTACATCCTCATCCGTTAATGCCAGATCTTGCATCAAAGTACTATATTTATATTCTGATAGTCTGTCAAGATCAAATCTAGATATCTGAGGTTCAATTGCCGATAATTCCTCCATATAATTAAGACAAGTATTTAAATTAAAATTTTAGTATATATATAATGATTGAAACAAAAAACAAATGTGCTTGGCTCAATATTGGATATACTTCTCTTTGTAATAAACCGTGCGTGAACAAATACTGCGAAATCATGCACAAAGTTTCAAAAATGGAAGTACAGGACCAATACCGTGTATTCAATGTGGTGTTGGAGTCAGAGGAAAAACTCAATTGTGTCTAAAATGTGGCGGAAAAAAATACAGGGAATTAAAACGATATTATGATAAAAAAAATAATACATCGTCAGGTAAATCTCCTATACAAACCATAGAAGATTATCTGGCCAGATTTCAAAACAATGATTTAGACAAATAATATTATTATATAAAATGACTCAGACAAATCAGACTTATGATGAAATGATCGACAACGATATTATAAGAGAATTAAGAAAAAAAAGCATTTCGTAATAAATACGAATTTAAGGCTCATCCCATAATAAAAAATTATGAAGCGTCTCGAGATGGTGTGATCAGAAACTGTAGATTGAAAAAACCAGTCGGTAGTATTAATAATACTGGTTATTTTAGTTTTAATACCAGTGAAAATAAAAATTATTTATCAAGTAGATTCATCTACGAATGTTATTTTGGGGTCATCAAAGATGGATTTGTAGTTGATCACATTGATGGAAATCCCAAAAATAATCGGTTATCTAACCTGCAAGCTATTACACAGAGTCAGAATTCTGCACGTGGAAATACTGGAAAATGTAAAAAAATTTGCAAGAAGAGCTATTAAATCCATGAATATACAGACAGGATAGGAAATAACTTTCCCCTCAATTAATGCGGCTGCAAAATATTTTGGCATCAATCCTGCTTCAGTAAAACGTGTTGCAGATAATATTATTGAATCAACATTTTCGAAAACATACGATCAGTGGATAATATTTGAATATATCTAACTCTGTACTCTTAACAAATAAATTGTATATAGTTCGACTCTATATTTTGCCAAGGGTACCTTCACCGTCGCTACTCTGTGTCACTCTCACTTTTGACAGAATCAAATAACATAATTTTTCTTAATTGCATTACACGATTATCCACGATCTTCTTTTTCTCATATTCACGAGATAGTTCGGATCTGATATTTTCGATCGAACGTGCAAGAGGCGCAAATAGTTTTACCTGCTTTTCATTTACCACTGCCAAGGATTCTAACATACACTGATAAATTGATTTTACAAATTTATAATTGGATGGTAATATGTATTTATTGTCAGTTTTTCTTTGTTTTAATATTTCATAATCACATAATATTTTTTCAGGATCGAGATTATCAGATATATTTATTCCGTTATGCTTTAATTTTTTAATAGCAGAAATAATATCATTAATGTTTTCTTGGTTCATATATATAATAATTATTTCTTTAAAATAAAATAGCATCGTTCCGAATACTGTCGACACTCGTCAGCCACAGGAATCGAATCATGGTCGTCAGTATCATAGTTGCAACAACTATACCACTGAGCCATTTTCCGATTCATACATATAGACGTTTTAAAATTATTATGTAGTTAACCCAACACTGAATAAGCAGACAAATTACGTACGACCAATATACTGAATAAAATCACAATTATTGTACAACTGCAGCGTATATTTACTTAATTTACAAACATTATTTATATATACTGTATAAAATAATCGCACATTACATTTTTTTGTAAGAGTTATCGTTCGTTAAGGTCAAATACATGTTATAGCTAAAAATAACTTTACGCATTCGTATAAACCGACGTGAATTTAAGATTATCAGAGTTAAAAGATGCATCAATATTCCTCTCTGTTACAAATTGATGCTTTACTAACAGCTAATCACCTACAGAAAAAGAAATAATTCACTAAATAATTAACGAAAAACAAGAAGTATTTATTGTCTGTAAATCGAACGTAGTAGTAAGGGAAATAATTGTTTAATTTACTCCGCAGAGAGAGATAGCCGAGTTATCTCGCTTTATTATATATACAATTGCTTTAATCATAGAAATCAGATTTTAATGATTTTGATTAGTAAACTGCCCATCAGATAAAGAAAATTATGACCATTTCATTAACAATAGTACCATTTAGCCCATCAGATAAAGAAATTTGTAACTATTTCATGAATCAGAAGACCTATTTACCCGACGGAATAAGAAAATCTGTAACTTTTCATCAAACAGAATACCTATTTACCCATCAGATTAAGAAAAATCAGTAAAAAAATAATCAGATTATTTTTCCCTTATTATATTAGGAAATATTTAATCAGACGTTCTACGAGCGTATATACAAATTAATATTAAGAGACTCTTGTCTTAGATCCAAAATGTTTCCTGCCTGATCAGTGAGTTTGAAATTTATTCTTGTCAGAAATGGATTATGAACTCGTAAATAAATTGGGTTAATTGGTTCAGACACAATTAACCAACCGGGTGGGTCTTTAGGGCTAAATGAATATAGTATATACCCCTGTTCCGCAGTGCCACTGCGGTGATTAGATTTTGAAAGATCTACTTGATAACTATCATCAATTACGTCACATAATAGATTGACTGCAATTGTTGTTGTTATATTAACAATATCAGGTGAGATATGGCGACCTCCACCATGTGGATCATTATTGTGTTTAAGAATAGTTGGTGTAGGTATTAATTTTTTCCATGAATCACATATTCTTTTAAATTGTTCATCAATAAGATCATTAACTGATTTCCTTAGCTCTTCAGAGTTAAATCCAGGAATTATAAATGTTGATAGTTGTTCTCGCGTAATTCCGAAATGTTTTAGAAATACTGTTGTGAACAGAAGATTTAGTTTAACAACCTGAGATGGACCGTCTTCATTAACTATATACAACCCTCTATAGCGTCTATCTGCTGTTATGTTCACTAATCTTTTTTCTCTGTTAACAATAATATCATTCATGAACTCTAGGTCTGAAGCAACTTGATTCAAATGTTGTATTGCTTCAATTATTTGATTTTTTAAGTCATCGTTGTAGGAAGTGCTAATGCTGGAAAATAAATTTCTTAGATAATTAAGTATACGTCGTGTTCAGACTTAATTGTACTAGCATATGAATTTATTTCATCAACATCAAGTACTATTATTTTACCTTTTTTACCATCAACTATTTTTGTAAAATGGGTTTCTGTTTTATCTATATAGTGTATAACTCCATCACCAAAATATCGTCGCCATGGGTAAGCATTTTTTTCTATTCGATATTCTGGAGGTTTTATAAATTTTTTTAACATCTATGACAAAATCAGATCTCTGTGGTTCTGGTGGTCCTTGATAAACCGGTGGATCTTCAGGCCATCCTAATACTGATCTGATCGAACTTTGATAAATATCTACAGAATAATCAGGGGAATTTATTTCAATAACCGCAGATAGCGTTGGTTCGTAGACAGTAATTGCTATTTTTGATTCTTTTCCTGTGATGGATTTAATTCTGCGCTGAAACTCGTCATTAATCTGTTCTATTTGATAACTGCCCGTTGGAATAGCAACTACTTGCCAATCAGGAGTTCCATCAGGCTTATTCTTATTAGCAAATATTAATGAATTATTTGGCTGTAGTCCACCAAATGGTTTTGATCTAATATTGGGCCAACTATAATAAACTCGCAATTGTGCTAATGCTATTTCTTTTGCAGAAATTGCGGTTGGAAAATTGACACTAAACTCAGGATTGGTCGAACTTAACGATATCATCGTAGTTTTTGACGGAGTTGTATTAGTGACAATCTGCTGAAGTAATTCCCTGTCTGTCATTATTATTATTGTTGTTATTTAATTCATTAAAATCATTTGCGATCACTTTAAAAGCATCATCATAAGTTTTCATCATCATCGCAAATTCAGTATCAGATATTTCACCATCACTGACACAAGAAGAAATATACAAAGATAATTTAGAACATGCCTCTACCACTGTGTGTAATTTAATTATATAATCGTGCAATTTAGCATTTGTACAAGTATGTATCTTTTTGGTTATAATACCGAGAACTCCAGCAATAGTCGTTGATGCTGAAACAATAATGGTTATAACAGTAGGTGCTGTCATCGTCAACATTGATAATAATAATCCTGTTCCAGTAATAACAGCAGAAACCGAGTAAACAACTACATCGATAACAACTATACGTCTTTTGTATTTTTTTATTTTCGTGTTATAATAGTCGATAAAATGATTTAGTTTAGTCAGACGCTCACATACTTGATTGCATCTGTAACGTTGAACGTCGATGCGAGACTGAGGTTGATCCATTATACTAACAACGTCATTTAATTAAGTTTCAGATACGAATTCCAGACACCACCAGTAACGTCTCGGAGGTATTTTCGTTGATATTAACGTAAAGATTTCTTTCATATTCTTGGTTAGCATCACCAATAGAGGATTATGATATTCATTCGGTGATAATGAAGTTGCCGCAGTAATTTCCGAACCGTACATAGATAACCTGTATAACCCAGTTACTTCTGCGGTATATTCGAGAGTTTCACTTTGCGATGCCCATATTGTTGATCCTGATGCTACTGTATATACGATATTTTTAATTTGTCTATG
>JAECUM010092904.1:0-24986 GCA_016617855.1 Megalonaias nervosa
AAAGTCCATCACCACCACCACCACCAGCGGTCAAGACAGACACAACCCCACAAAGGCCTGAGGAAGAAGAGGCACGAGAAGTTTTCAAACACCGTCAGCAGCTCCCATTCCTAGTAAGATTGCAGCGTCCTTGTTGACCCCTTCCCCTACACCGCAACGAGAAGAACTTAAAGCTTGGGTTAAAAAGATGATGTCTACTCCACCTTCGACAGAGGTGAAAAAGAAAGAAGGGAAACCAGAAGTGAAAAAAGAAAAGAAGACCAAAGCCATTCCATTACCACCACCTTCACCACCACTACCTTTCACTTCTACGCCCGTGGCACATCGGACACGTAAGACCGTTTCCAAACCACCCCCTCCTTCCATTCCGACTAGCATTCGTGAAAATTGGATCACTTATTAAAACATGGAGAAAGTGTTAACCAGCATTTACTACGATCCAGCTCATCCTGCAGGTTACGGAGGAGTTCAGAAATTGTATCGTGCTGCCAAAACTCGACTGAAAAGTAGCCGTTTACCTCAGGTGCAACGCTGGTTACAAGAACAAGCCACGTACACCTTACACAAACCCATTCGACGAAAATTTTCCAGAAGTCGCACCCAAGTGGAGGGTATCGATCACCAATGGCAAGCCGATTTAGCCGATGTCTCTCATTTAGCCACCTACAATCGTGGCTACAAATATTTGTTTTGTGTCATCGACGTCTTTTCCAAATTTGCTTGGGTCGTACCATTGACTTCCAAATCGAGCAGTGAGTTAGTGCGAGCCCTCAAACTGGTGTTGAAACAAAGTGGTCGTCACCCTCTTCGATGGCAAACGGACAAAGGCACCGAATTTCTAAACCAAGCTTTCCAAAAAGAATTGAAGAAACGTGACATTCATTTTTTTCACCACCGAGAATCCCGAAACCAAAGCCAGCATCGTGGAACGTTTTCAACGTACCTTGAAAGAACGCATGTGGAAATATTTTACGCATCAACACACTCTCAAATACATTGACGTCTTGCCACACCTCGTTCAATCGTACAACCAATCTTACCATCGGAGCATTGGACGTGCCCCCAAGAAGTGACTCCCGACAACGAAGTGACCGTCTTCGAGCGCCTGTTTGGACCGTCCACGACAGTGCCTGTCCCCAAGAAAGGTGGAGTGTTGGCCACGGGAGATTGGGTACGCATTGGCAAAACCAAACGCACTTTCGACAAGGTTACTTACCCAATTGGACCACCGAATTGTTTCGTGTCACTGAACGTGTGCGTGGTCGTTATCCTCCCGTCTATAAATTAGAGGACATGAACGGGGAAGTGTTAAAAGGAACGTTTTACTTACCCGAGTTACAACGTGTGACCAAAAAAGAAGACGACGTGTACGAGATCGAAAGCATTCTCGATCGAAGAACTCGTAAAGTAGAAAAGAAACGTGTCAAAGAAGTCAAAGTACGTTGGAAAGGATATCCTCCCAGTTTTGACTCTTGGATCGACGCTTCGCAACTCATTGACTATAAAAAGAAGTGACCATCATGCCCTTCAACACAGTCTCAGCTACTGCAGTGACCACTCCTTCCCACAACCCTTGTGGGTGTTGTGTGGAGAACGTGTGCCTAAAACTCAAATCGTCTTTTTCTGCCAAATCTTTGTGGTGTATTGTGTCATCGGTGCTGCCATTGCCAATTGGAGTTTGCAACAAGGAGATAAACAATTGTGGACCATTTTACTCAGCAGTTGCATTGGTTACCTTCTTCCCAATCCGTCTCTGAAATATTCCTCTAACGGAAACAACAACAACGGGAGCCTTGTGTCCAACGTCAGTTCCAACAGTCACCCTAACCATCCTCTTTTAGACACTCCTCTCACTTCCAGTGACTCCTCGGATACTAGAACTGTGGAATTATGAACAACCAATTTTACTTAACGTTACCCAGTGACAGTTCCATGGAGGTGTTTCCCAATAACACTTTGTGCTGTTTCTCGGCCAAATTACCTCAGGCCATCCGATTGGATCACGAAGCCCGTTGGGAAGTGGCTTTGGTAGAAATTATTCACCCTACACAAATCAAAAACATCGTCGAAAATCAAAACACTTTGACGATAGAAGTTTGTGACGATCAAGTGCAACAATTCATGGATGAACGCGCTAGTGGTAGTGGTGTAGCTGACTTTATGAAAACACCAAACCCCATAACTAAACGAACCACTTATCTGTTGAAAGTTCCTGCAGGTTATTATTTTAGTGGTCAACATTTGGTGAACACCATAGCTGAGAGGTTCAATTTCATGTTTAGTAAAGCTTTGGAGAAAGCCAAAAAAAGTGTCACCATCGAGTACCACAAAATATCTCGTCGCCTACTGATGAAATTTTCTGAGGACAAAGTATTGGCCATTACATTTTGTCCTGAATTGTATGACATTTTGGGTGGAGACCCTAAGTTAATCAAGATTGCAAAAGAAATACCAGCCGTGACCAGTAACGTGGATTTTTTTTTTTTTTTTCGATTCCCTGTAGAAATGAACCTAGGACTGAATTTGATTTTTGTGTACTCCGATGTGGTGGAGTACAACGTAGTGGGACACACCTCCGTACCGTTACTGCGTGTCATTCCTTTCAAAGTGGATTCTGCCACGAAGGCTGACGAGGAAGGTGGAAACACCTATCACGTTCACCGCGAATTTGTAAATCCTCACTATTTGTCCGTCAGTAAGCCGTATTTCGACACTGTCAACATTACTATAAAAGGAGATCTGGGACAAAATATTCCATTCACCAAAGGGAAAGTCACAGTGAAACTCCATTTTCGAAAACGATTACTCTAACTTTTTGTCAGTCATGTATCCTGTGTACCAAGGAGTTGCTCGACAGCGAGGACATGGTTTAGGTGATATGCTCAAATCGGCCTTTCGTACAGTGGTTCCCATTTTGAAACCGATGGTGACACGAGGATTGCACGCCTTAAAAGATGCCGCGTTGACACAAGGTAAAGAATTTCTCCAAAATGTCGTTATTGACAAACAAAGCCCAAAAGAAGCTTTCTTGAGAGCAGGCAAAAATGTTTTGCTTCAAACGGGCAAAGACCTTTTGGGTCGGCGAGAAACTCCTATAAATGCCCTGGGCAATGCTGAGTTAGGCATTCCTGCTTCCCTGAGGCCACAGCAAGGACAAGGCAGAAAAAGACGACGAAAACACCCTTTCAGAGGACTTCACGCCCCTAGAGCTAGAAAGACAAAGAAAAGAAAAACCGTCCGAGAGTTAGACGTTTTTGATTATTAAAAAAAAGAAAATGATGCACCGAGAGTCTTGTGCTTGTTCCAAGTCGGAACTGGATCTGTTTGCCATGCCACCCACCATGATGACGATGCAAGAATCCCAATGGGTGGAATTTCATCCCGTCTCCTCTTTGGTGGATTCCGCTCCCATCGAGTTTGAAATCAAAGGACAGCCCGAAGATTACATCGATCTGAATAATAGTTACTTGTATCTAAAGCTGAAAGTGATCAAAACCGACAACACCAATCCGGGAGCCGATGCCGCAGTAGCTCCCGTCAACAATTTCATGCATTCCTTGTTCAGCGAAGTGGATTTGTACTTGAATAACAAACTGATCAGCAGTAGCACGGATACTTACCCTTACCGAGCGTACCTAGAAAATCTCTTGACGTACGGAAAAGAGGTCAAGAACACTCATCTGGATGCTTGCGTGGTATGGAAACCTGACACTGCAGGTGAGAACACGTTTAACGACAGAGCCCTGACAGCCGATGACGATCCTCACAATGTGGGTTTTAACGATCGTCGAAGGAAAATCCTGCAAGGTCGTAGTTTAGAACTGATGGATCGTTTGCATTTGGACATGTGGTTGCAAGAGAAGTATTTGCTGAACGGAGTGGATATTCGCCTGAGACTCAATCGCAGCAGTGTCGCTTTCCATTTGATGGCTCAAGCCAACGAGTACAAAACCATCATCCAAGAAGCCAGACTTTACGTGCGACGTGTAGAAGTGTTACCTAAAGCGGGAAACGACATCAGTCAAACATTGAGCAGATCGACCGCCAAATATCCGATACGACGTGTCGAAGTGAAAACATTCACCATTGCTACTGGACTCCGATCCAAGATCGAAGATCATCTGTTCCAAGGACAGTTACCCAAACGTTTAATCGTTGGTATCGTCAGTAATGCAGCCTTCAACGGAGCCCACGATCAAAATCCTTTCCAGTTTAAGCACTACAGAGTGTCCAAAATTGAAGTCAGTCGCGATGGCAAGACTTTGTGTACCAGACCCTTCGAACCTAACTTTGCCCAGAAGAATTACTTGAGATCGTACTTGTCCCTGTACGAAGCTACGGGGCAACTAGGAACCAACACCAGTCACGGTATTTCGTACGAAGATTATGTCGGAGGTTACACTTTGTGGGCCTTTGATTTCACTCCAGACCAAGGCAGCGACGAGGGACATTTCCACCCTATAAAATCCGGTCAACTGCGTGTGGAACTTCAGTTTGCAGAAGCTCTCACTGAGACGGTCAACGTCATCCTGTATGCTGAATTCGATAATACCATAGAAATCAACAGTTTGAGAGAAGTCATTCTAGACTATTAGACACAATGGAAGACTCCTATCCCTCTTTAAACAGTGGAGAATCTTTGGACATGGAATGGGAGGATAGCGTGAAAACAGAACCCCCAGACGAAGTCAAAGAGGACGAGGTAGTCAAGTCCAGATGGCCAGAACAAGAACAACATTTAGTGTCCTGTTTTGCTAAACACCTAGCGGATACCATTACGGAATTGTCCAAGAAATATTGTTACGGATGTCAAAACGATCATCCCAGTCAAATTCAACACGATAAATGTATGATGATGAATCAAGAAGAAAAATTGGACGAGTATCTGGACGAAGCTTGGAGTCTCATCCCAGAAGAAGAAGTGTTGCATGAGTGGTATAAAGGCTTGCGTGATCTTTCCTGCCCTCCATTGACTACTCTAGAGATCTATCGCATCGAAGCTCTCTTAGCCCAGAGTGCGGAGACAAGGCGAAGAAACGGCTACTTGACAGATCGTTTCAAACAAAAAGTCAGAATTGAATTGATGACTTATCATTACCTGTGAAAAAAACAAAAACAACACAACAGAACATGGATACCTGGGAACTTTATTACCTTTTGAACAATAGTTCGTATACTGCTTCTTGGAATCCTGTCGTGTGCGCTAAAGATGAACTACCTCATCGCAAACCTCAAGACCATCAAGCTTATGTCATCAACACGGACGAAAGTCATCTTCCAGGCACTCACTGGGTTGCCGTCTACTTCCCTCAAGAGAATTGTGTGGAATATTTTGATTCGTATGGATTACCCCCTTTGGAAGACGATATCATTGACTTTATGAGAAGAAATGCCCAGACGACACGATACAATAATGTGAAATTACAAGGCACAGATTCCATGGTGTGTGGACAATATTGTGTATATTTTCTTCATCAACGCAGTCTTGGATATCCTTTAGAACATTTAGTGACTTATTTTGATCGTCACTCTTCTAGAAACGATGAGAAAATAGATCGATGGTTTTGTGACCATTATAGTTATCTTTTGTCTTTAGCTAGGAAACGTAGTGTACATCAATGGCCTCATGACTTCCATCAATGGAAATCTCACATGATTTCACAACGTTGTCAACCTTGTCAAAAATAATTTGTTTGATGTTACTTGTTACTTGTGAGTTATGACTTGTTACTTGTTACTTGAATAAAAAATGTTGTGTTTTGAAAAAAATGTGTCTGTCGTTTGTTTTCAAAAAACACTGTGAATATATGCTCTTTGACTTCTTTCTATCCCTCATCATGACATTCGCTATCATAGCGTTCCGACACTAAAACCGAGTAGGGATGTTTTCTATCGCGTCCGCGTTTGAACCATATAAAGCGGGTGGGTCTCCAGTCTGACCATTCACTGTTGACTCGTCAACCTATGAAGATGCCTTCCAGACTAGCCCAGCTGAACGAAGCTTATGTCAATTTGCATCGTGTCAGGCTAAACCTGATACCGAAGCCTGAAGAAATAGAGAATGTTAGAATGCTCTCCACAGTCCAAGGTCTGATAGAAGAGATGTTTAGAGAGGAAATTAAAAAAGAACAAGAAGAATGGACTGAGAAATACAGACTTCAGAAGAAGCAGAGAGAAGAACAACAACAGCAGCAGCAGCAGCAGCAGCAGCAGCAGCAAGAACCAGACAGAGGTTTTGTGGACTGTCGAGTAGACACCAAAGAATTCTCTTTCTCTTTTCGCAGAAGCAGACCGTATCCAATAGGAAAGCCTACTGCCAGACGGGGACGCAATCTTAGACAGTAAAAAAAGATTGCCATTACTTCCGTGAACACAAAAAAACAGCCCTTTTCAGGGCTACCCAATACTCTCGAAAAGACATACTCATTCAATTTGCCAAAATTTGTCATTAGAAAATAGAAGTGTGTCTATAAGCACTTCGTTTCTTTTGTCAGTAAAACAAAATATTCGTGTGTTTGTATGTTTACAAAAAATAGAAGTGTGCCTATAAGCACTTCGTTTCTCTGTCTTGTCCAATTGTGTCTGTCTGTGTTTGTAAGTAAAAAGTAAACGTGAGTGCTTCTTTTAAGTCCGCGTGTGATGGTAAATTTGAGTGCTAGGGAATGTTTACTTTCACGTCCGTGCTTCAAGTATATAAATTGGTGCGATCGTCAGTCTGGCTATCCATCGTTGACTCGTCAACATTGAAAATGAGTAACAGAATTGCAAAATTACTGGAACTTCAGATGCACCTGGAGTATGCCAGACGTCTGCTAGACGAACTGGCTATGGAGGCTGTAGCGGAGGAAGCAAGGATAGAAGAAGAAGAGAAGAAGAGAAAGAAAGAAGAGGAGAAGGAAATGAAGAGAGGGATACTACCTCACCTCATGCTGAGACCTCAGTGTGAGGTCAAACCTGAGGTGAGGACAACAACGCCTCCACAACCAGTAGCAGTACGGCAAACTGTGCCAAGAGTCACTGTCCTCCAAACAGAAAACTGGGAGGAGGAATTAGAAAGGCAGAGGCAAGAGTGGGAGCCTCGACGTCAGCATCCCAGGGTGCTAAATAGAAGAAGAAGGGAACAAGTATTCACTATCCCTCAAACTGAGGAGTGGGATAGTGAAGCAAATCAACCTCCCTCTGCGCTCCCAACCACACGCATCAATTGGGAGCAGGATTGGAGCCGGCGATGCGTGTGTGGTGCCCGCCCTGGGAGATGTCACCATTAGCCAGGTGCATCTGAAGTTTAAAAACACAGCCCTTCTCAGGGCTAACCAGATCTCTAGAAAAGAGAACTTATTCAATTTGCCAATTCGTGTGAATGTAGTGTAGTGTGACTATAAACACTCACTCTTTACTGATGTGTGTGTGTGTGTGTGTGTGTGTGTGTGTGTGTTTGCATGCGCGTTCGTTGGTGTGAATAGTATATGGGGGTGTGTTTTTCTTCTCTTCCTTCGTTGGTGTGATAGTATAGTGTGTGTTTTATGCTTGCTCGTTCGTTGGTGAGGATAGTATAGTGTGTGTTTTATGCTTGCTCGTTCGTTGGTGTGGATAGTATAATGTGTGTTTTATGCTTGCTCGTTCGTTGGTGAGGATAGTATATGGGTGTGTGTTTTTCTTCTCTTCCTTCGTTGGTGTGATAGTATATAATATGTGTTTTATGCTTGCTCGTTCGTTGGTGTGGATAGTATATGGGTGTGTGTTTTTCTTCTCTTCCTTCGTTGGTGTGATAGTATAATGTGTGTTTTATGCTTACTCGTTCGTTGGTGTGGATAGTATATCATATGTGTTTATGCTTACTCGTTCGTTGGTGTGATAGTATATTGTGTGTGTTTTATGTTTGCTCGTTCGTTGGTGTGGATAGTATATGGGTGTGTTTATGCTTACTCGTTCGTTGGTGTGATAGTATAATGTGCGTTTTATGCTTGCTCGTTCGCTGGTGAGGATAGTATATTGTGTGTGTTTTATGCTTGCTCGTTCGTTAGGTGAGAATAGTATAATTGTGTGTTTTATGCTTGCTCGTTCGTTGGTGAGGATAGTATATCATATGTGAAGTGAGTGTAAGGCATGTTTTCCTTCACGTCCGTGCTTGAAGTATATAAAAGCATAGCGTTCGTCATTCGCGCCATTCTACACAGAATAAAAAGGAACAGAAAAATGGATTTAATCAACAAGTTAAGAGATAGCTGGTGCTGGATGATAGATGGAGTCCATGTGGTGGAAAGACTTCAAAAGGAGTGGAGGTTTGAAGTCAGCCTAGACTTTATGGCGAGACTCAAAGCAGCAAGTTATCATTTGCAAATGATAATAATGGAAGAAGCGGATAAGTTGGGAGGTTTCAACTATCCAAAATATGTGAGAGTAGGAACCTTGAAGGAGATTTTGGATATTGTAGTTGAATTGGAATCTTTTTTGGAAGGTATCTTCTCTTTAACAGAATGGCCTTTTGTCAAAAAAGGCTTAGACAATATCAAGAAAGCGGAAGACCTAATGAGAAAAGTACTGGAAGAAGAAGTAAAGAAGATCAGGGAAACGTGGAAGAAAGAAAGAAAGGACAAAGAAAACCAAAAAAAGAAAGAAGAGTTTGAGAAACTAAATCAGAACTGGATGAAAATCCAACAAAAATGCAGAGCTCTCGGACATCCTGACTGGATGCCCGAAGAAGAAAAGAAGAAAGGAATTATTCAAAAAGTCAGGACATGGTGGAAGAACTGGAGAAGATAAAAGAAGAAGAACCCAAAGGCCCTTTTCAGGGCCACTTCCAATACCTCGAAAAGATCTTAATTTTCATTTGGTCTCCCCTAAACGAATATATATATATATATATAAAACCCTTCCTCTACTAAAAAAAAGAAACATGCCACCTGTCGCTTATCGCTCTACAAACCCCCAGTCTCCTAGTCACCGCTCTACCAAATTTCCATTGACGCTATACAGGCCCAGGGTGTTCTAGTCCCTCTACTCCATTTTCCATTGACGCTATACAGGCCCAGGGTGTTCTAGTCCCTCTACCTAATTTTTCCATTGACGCTATACAGGCCCAGGGTGTTGACCTACTTTCTTGACGCTATACTGGCCCAGGGGGGGTCTGTAATGCTAATTCCCATTGACGCTACGGTACCCCACTATACTACTACCAAGGCTCTTAATGTCATCTATTATCATTCAATGATGTAAACATCCTCAGCAATGATTAAATCAGATTTTATATCTTGAATATACATAATGTTGTCAAAAGTTGTTAGGGAAGCAAAATGGTGCCGCAAGGTGCACATGCATAATAAATGTATTGTGGGTATTTGCATACACTATCATAACATCTGTGAAAACAACTCATACAGGGGTCACACTACCAGCAGACTTAGGGGACTAAGTCATCTAAATGTAAACCTCACCTTCTTCTGTTAGGAAGTAAAAAAGATACCAGTGTTTGCCAAAATGGTCTGCATCAGCATAAAATCCAAAATCGGATGGTAAATCACATTTGGTAAAGGCACTTTCTTAGGGCAATGGTGCAGAAACCAAAAGCAACTTAGACATGAAAAAACATACTAACTAAAGACCAAAACACAGTACATCCCTTAATGTTAGTTCTCCGGTATCTATCATTACATGCCACGTAATAACATTACTCTGCCAAAACATTTTATTATTACATGTAACTTCATTTTCAAACAAACCTTCAAACAACCACTCTGAACTGTATGTTATTTGCTGAACTGAAAAATGTTATAGTAGTCCACTGTCAAAACAGTTTACTGCCAACTTCACATCTGAATGTTTTAACATGGGTTACTAAAAA
Organism: Megalonaias nervosa; assembly: GCA_016617855.1. NCBI lineage: Eukaryota > Metazoa > Mollusca > Bivalvia > Unionida > Unionidae > Megalonaias > Megalonaias nervosa. The sequence continues at coordinate 9,842 of JAECUM010092904.1, forward strand.
CACTGAAATACACTCAAAAACTGAAATACACATCGAATTACACATATTTTGTACCATAATACTCATGAAGATAAATATCTTATGACTTGTATGTGTTTGAATAAGGATTAAAAAGCAAAATGAAATTTGATTGTAGTGATTTTTATAGGAAATATTGAAATCATTCTATTTATACTCCATTTGTGTAATGAAGTCATTGGGCTGTACTTGATGGGAGAGCTTTTACATCATTCTGTATATCTCTTACATCTTCATTTGCTTTAAAGCACATAAGTATATGATATTTTCACCGAAAATATGTCAATACACATCCTTGATTCTCACAACCATAATCTGACTCCTGTAATTTAAGCTGTGACTGATTCGTAATTTATCATACCTGTCCATTCAAGTAAAATCAAGTACAACAGAGGGACGTCATTACATGGATTGCAACAGAAACTGGTAAAAAGTAAATAATTCATATCAAAATAGCTTATATAAAAACTTTGCTTTGCCTATTATTATTATTATTATTATTATTATTATTAACAATTATAAATCATAATATCAGGGTGTACACCATTATATACATCCAAAACATGTAAATAATTGCATATTTCAACGTGTATTTTGGCTCTTCAAAGCACTACTTTTTCCAAACATTTTAACAGAAACTTCACATTTGAACGGGAAATGTCCAATTTGTATTGTCATGTTCACTCTGCAGTTTTGATAAAACACTGAACAGTTGAATGGTTTAACTCCTGTGATCCTTTAAAACACTACACTGCCTAAGCATTTCATCACAAACTTCACATGTGAATTGCTTTGTCTCCAGTATGTATCCTCACATGGACCTTCAAATGTCCACTTCGTCTAAACATTTTATCACAAAGTTCACATTTGAATGGTTTATCTCCAGTATGTATCCTCATGTGCACCTTCAAAGTAGAACTATGTCTGAACACTTTATCACAAAGTTCACATTTGAATAGTTTATCTCCTGTATGTATCCTCATGTGGACCTTCAAATGACTACTGTGTCTAAACATTTTATCACAAACTTCACATCTGAATGGTTTATCTCCAGTATGAAGCATCATGTGCATCTTCAAATGAGCCTCCTGGATAAATATTTAATCACAAACTTTACATTTGAATGGTTGACCTCCAGAATGTATCCTCATGTGTTTGTTCAAAACACTATTTTCAGTAAACATTTTATCACAAGCTTCACATTTAAATGGTTAAATTCCAGAATGTAAACTCAAGTGTCTCTTCAAAAGACTCCTATGTCTATATATTTTATCACAAAATTCACATTTGAATGGTTTATCTCCAGTATGTAAGCTAATGTGATCATTTAAAGCACTACGCTGCCTAAACATTGTACCACAAACTTCACATCTAAATGGTTTCTCTCTAGTATGTATCCTCACGTGTTTCTTTAAAACACCACTCTCACTAAATGTTTTATCACAAACTTCACATATGAATGGTTTATCTCCAGTATGTATCCTCACGTGTCTCTTCAAATGACTTCTGTGTCTAAACAATTTATCACAAAGTTCACATTTGAATGGTTTATCTCCAGTATGTAACATACTGTGCATCTTCAAATGAGCCTCCTGAATAAACATTTTATCACAAACTTCACATTTGAATGGTTTATCTCCAGTATGTTTCCTCATGTGAACCTCCAAGTGGCTACTTCGTCTAAACATTTTATCACAAAGTTCACATATGAATGATTTATCTTCAGTACGTAACACCATATCTCTCTTCAAATCAGCCTCCATAATGAATATTTCACCACGAATTTCACATTTGAGTGGTTTATCTCCAGTATGTAGGGCCTACATCATGTGGACCTTCAAACGACTACACTGTAGGCCTATCACAAACTTCACATCTGAATGCTTTATCATGAGTATGAATTTTTATGTGACTTCAAATTACTATATGCAAACATTTTAGCACAAACTTCACCTCTGAATTGCTTTATCGTCAGTACGCGTCTTCTATTAGAGTTTTCAGCTTCTTTTTTTAAAAAAAAAAAGTGTTCGTTCATTTTGTCCTGTTTTGAACCTCCATACAATTAAAAAAAAAAAAGCCAACAAGAAAGGGCATTAAGGATATAAAAAGGCACGAAACTTAGTTGTTTCAGTCACCAATTTCTAATTTCTAATCTGATTATACCCAAGCATCCCAAACACTGTCAAGTTATTGGCGTTTCGAATCATCATTAGTTTCTTTAGTAATATGGTCGGCATATTTGCATCGGCGAGTCTATATTTTCAAGCACTTGATCTGATTGTCGGTCTCGGTGTTTGAGAATATCAGTAATTCCATAAAAATAGCATGGCATTAAAGGTGTTGGTACAAAGCAATTTGATATAATTAGTGTATGGGGCCACCTTAGTGTCAATGGACCTTAACGTTAAAAATGGGTATATCAAAATTGGTGTCAATGGGAATTTAACATGGGAATGTCACCTGGATAGAAATGGGAGTTGAACAGTGGTGGAGTCATAGGGTTTATAGGGTCAAAACTATTTATAGGGTGAAATGTATTTGTAGGGACAAAGAGTTTATAGGAACAAACATAAACATACAGAAACAAACAAATACACATCCAAAAACACATACAAGAGGACAGAGATGTTCTAAAGAAAGACACACAGATAGAATAGAGACTCGAAAAAGAAAAGTCTATTGTATCGGTACAAAACATTTATTCAAGTATATAAATGGAGCCTCTGGCCTGTGCTAAGGTCTAAGCACTATCCATTTAATACATAAACATTTGGACATGAAACAAACCTATTTACAAGTTATTTAGTTAATGGTTCTAGTAAACTACTTTTTAAAATTAAAGTTCATGCCTTCAAAACAATAAAAAAAACACTTCATATACAACGTATTTACATTTCATAAAAGAATGCAATTTTCTTTCACTCTACATTAAATGTTCATTTTTAAGAAAAAGCTAAAACAAGTAACAAACAATCAAATAGGAAAAAGTTCATTTTTCTCTCTATATCCGTCACACACGTTGTTTAAAATCTGGTCAGCTACCACTTGTGTCCCAGCGTAGATGTTTCCCATCACGTGCTCCCTTTTATTCGTAAATCTGCTGTTATGTCCATCGTGCTAGATATATTTATCGGTAAGCAGATCAAGTGCAGTCATTGTCTTCTTCCCATTTTAGATACAACATATGCCATATGAATGTTTACTTTTCCATTGGTGATGTCAAATTTTTATCTCATCGTCTGAAGGTCTTCAATAGCCCTCAAACGTTTGGAAGAAGTTAATTCTGCAGGTGTACTAAACCGGAGACATACAGGAGAGTTCAAACTGTCGTGATAGATAGATAGGCTCAAACGACCTAAATCTTTGACTTGGCACTGACGTTTGAGTTCCTCTAACAGTGAGTCAAATAAGTTCGTAATGAAACCTGCTGCTTCCTAGGGTGGAATGTCAGGCGCGAAATCTTTAAAAAACACCGTGTAGGTATAAGTTATCGCTTTTCTCGAAATCGGTGTGTAATTTGGATGATAAAATACTCTTTTAGGTCTACTGAATCGTTTCCCTCCTTGGACGCACTTTGCTGTGACGGCATGGTGGTGGTGAAAGAGGCCAGTGATGTTTGCTCCTTCTCTTTTTTCATCTTTCTAGTCCCTTGCCCTCGCAATGAAGTGTCGTTCTTGGAAGTCTTCCCCTTTTTATATTGGGTGATATCAGCGTGTCCATAAGGTAAAGTCTTGTAGTCTGGAAGTTGCACTGGTTGCATATAGTTTTCCATGGCGCTAGTCAATAAACAACTAAGATGTGATACAGCATTGGTGATGTGATCGTGAGGCACAGCATCGCACTCGAGTTTCTCATTGGACTTGAGTCTCTCACTCGATTCTTGCTGTGTCGAAGTCATCCTTCTTGTTGGTGGCTATCGTCTTGGAACCATTTTATTATATCAGCGTGTCCGTACGGTAAAGTAAAGTGGTTGGGAAGCCGTACTCTCTTCTGGTACACGATTTGATAGACTTTTTTCCAAAGGTTGACTGACGTTTTGGTGTGTGGGTAAACGTACAATCTTGTGAGGTTCGTAGGTGGTCACTTTAAAGTTTCCATCCTGTCCAGACTGCAAGGTTTCTTTTAATACCCCAAAGTTCACCACTCAACTGGTGCGATAATTGAGAATCAATCCTTTCACTTTACACTCGGTGTGCACTTCTCCTCATGGGTCCCGGTATTCGTAACCGTAATTTTTAGGACCGCCACTTGCAAAACTTAGAATCTTGTCGTTGTGTTGCTCATCAGTCCAGGCTCCTAAACGGTCTCATTCGATGTCAGGGTTACGTTGACCCAGGCGATCGATGTAGATGCAACTGTCCGTGTCAAAATACAGCACACGATCTCCTAACAGTTCTAAAGCTTCGTACAGTTTAAAGCGAGCAATGGGCTGACACGTAGGCCGCAATGATGACATTTCCAAATTCGTCGGCTTCTACAAAGTCCAGTTCTCCTTCGTAATTAACCAGGATCAAGTTCTCACGAAGGACGTCCACGTGTTTCATGTATTTGGTTTTGTCGTGAATCATCTGGAAGTAGCGGGAAGGTTCGGACAAATACTCCGTCTTTGGTAAACACGGTCGTTGTGCCATTTTGCCCCACAAACAACTCAACATCACTTTGGCAAACGATCGTCTTCCTTCGTTTTTCTCGATGTGGTCTAAAGTGATGCCTTCTTTCTCCCAGTATTTCTCTTTGAATTTCTTTTGGTCTTCGGGAGTCTGGCACCAGGAAGGATAGCCGCTGACTTCTTGTTTCAGTTTCAAAAAGGCATCCACGTAGTCTACGAAAATGTCTTTCTGAGTCTCGTCACACACACACACACACACACACACACACACACACACACACACACACACACACACACGCACACACACACACACACAAATCTGTTAGGACATGTATACATACACCTGTATTATTATTCTTTCATAAATGATTTATTGATAATTTGACTGGAAGACTTTGGTAGCTTCCTATGATATCGCGGGTTATGTGCTGTCACGGTATTGGAAGATTTCGGTATTTTTTCGGCATCTGCGCCAATTATCGTGTACATAGTAACACCACATGACAATAAGTTACTAGTTCTGCATCACCAGCTACTTTCGGAATTATCTCAGGATTCCTGGCGAGTACACTATTTTAGAAATACACCCATAATCTCATTGTTTCCTAACAATGTTCATACCCCATGTTCTCAAATAGAATCTATATCTTTTTAAAAAAGATACTACTATAAGAAATCGGTTACGCAATTTGTCATCTGATAATGTCTAACAATGTTATCCAAGATTTAGATTACATGCCTACCGTGTTTGTCAAAACCCAAGAGATCGAATCTATCGTAGCAATTTAGAGTCAAGATGTGAAAGGTTGTTATTTTCTGGTAGCTTTTGCAACTGATAGATGTTCACTTTAATACTTTGCTGTACACGCTTTGTTACATTTCGTTGGATAACCGAAAGTTGTTTAAACAGTCTGAAGTCTACATGTACTTTCATGCTCATGTTGGTGGTCCATTCTCATAGATGATCCCAGTGTTATTACCCCCGCCACGGGTGCATTTATTTAATTCTCTTTCATAAATTCCTGTTGGACGGTACCGGGTACAGAATGAGTGCCATGGAAGTTGCATCTATATTTGAAGTTGATTTACACTTTGTGCAATATAAACATCATGTTCCCAACATTAGAACAAGTCTTGGCCATCGTAAAAAGATATTTTTCTTCAGTATTACCGCAATATCAGAGTAACTCCCTTGCATAACCTGGAATTTACATGGCGTCTGTTTATCGATCGTTTCCCACAGTCATCTGTACTGTATGGTTCATGATTTTATCTACTTTTAATTCATCACTGTAAATCGTATGTAATATCTTTAGGTAAATATTGCACACGTGACTTGAATATGTTAAGAGAGTAGTAGTTACATATGATCTATAAATAGACAATTCCGTATGTGTTGACAATTATTAATAATACTCTTAACAAGAAGACTTAACGACGCATATGGCTTAATTTTTCAGTGGGTGATGGGGTTTCGAAGTTTGTAGAATAATTCTTTATTTTCCCACTGGCTGTGTTAAGTAACATGAACAGGCCAAATCGACGCAAAATGAGTAGTGTTATTTGTCACATGGGGTCTATAGTGAAATACAGTCGCAGTAGATGGTATAGATAAGGAAAAAATTAAGCAATCAGTTTCATTCCGATTTTGGAGTCATTCACATTTCTTGTGTTCCTATTGTATGTCTGCATGCGTGTTTTATATGGCCCTTAGATATAATTCGAGATGAAAAATATTTGTTTGGACTGTTCAGTCGAAATAGAAAGTGTTCTCTATATTTGGACGATACTATTATTCTGGAACTTATAAATTATTCGAAGGAATTCTGGACAACACCATCTTGTCAAAGTTACGGTTCGTAGAGGATCAGTAAATTTGCGGGTTTTGAAATTTATAAGGAACATTTTATTCATTTAGGACTTTCATAGATCATTATAAGGACTGGTTTGGACTCATTTCATAATACTGTAAGTTCCTCTCAAATTTTCACGTATAACGTTGATAATTAAATTGTTTGTTAAGATTTACAAAACATGTTGGTTCTGCTTTCATTTTTGTTACTCAGTTTGTATCTATAGAGTTGTAACAGAAATGGTGGGCTCGTTCAGGTTACAAATGTCAGGGGAATTGAGATTGTTTTTAAATTTAAATTAATTTATTTCGAATTTAATTTAGTCCCTGATCTTTTGATTGCACATAGTGAAACCAAGACGGTTTCGCAATGTCAACTAACTTGAAAACTTTATTTTAAATCCTAGCCAGAAACGGTTAGAATTCTTGCAAAAGGAAGACATTTTCTATTTTGCTAAACAATAGGATCTTTCGGAGGCAAAGCTATCTTTGTTAAAACAAAAAAAAGAATTTCAATATTAGGTAGAAAAGAATATTTTGGACAAACGTGCTTTGGGTTTAATTAGTAAGTTCGAAACTTGCTGTAAATTGAAAGTTACGGAACTGAAATTCAAATACAAAAATGAAATGGAGTTAAGAAAACTCGAGCTTCAAATGTAGAAAGAGGAAACAGAGATAGAAATGCAAATGCTGTTACAGAAGGAGGAAAGAGAGTCAAGTTCAGAAAGACGAAAAGAAAATGGAATTGAAAATGCAAATGCAGTAAGAAGAAAAAGTCAAATTCGAAAGGAAGAAACGGATATGAAATTCTAAAAGCAAAAGGAAAAAAATAGAATGAGAAAAGGAAGAGCGGCAAATGCAAATGCAAAACGAAGAGATGCAAATGAAATTGCAAATACAAAAAGAAAGGATAGTGAATTTCAAATTAGAGTAAAAGAATTAGGACTGGCAAGCATAAAGCATGCTACTCATTATCGTTTAGCTTTTGATGTTAAAAATATTGGATCAGTACCTCCTCTTTACTCATTGAGGTTGTTAGTATATTGCTAGGCAGTGACTTAGCTGGAGATAAGGTTGTGGTCAATCCACTTGTAACTGACAAGCCTTGATCGGATCAAAAGGATAATCCTATTGAAAATGAAATACATGATTTATTCCCCATTTGCTTTGTTACTAGAGATATGACAAAAAGATTTCTTGAAAATGAAGTTGATAAAGAAACTATTCCTATGGCTGACACACGTATTGGTCAGGCTTTTTCCTGCTCAGGCTTTCGATGTGGTAAGTTTTTCTTCTGTTACTGATCAATCAAAATGTATTATGATCATCTTTTAACAACTCATTCTCATATGTGTAATCAGGGTCACAAACGACAATCACTTGTCTCCCGTTTGTTTCAGAAGGCGATGCAGCTGACTTTGCAGAAGTACCAACTTGTAATTTTGTGAAACATCGGGTCTTTATGAAAAAATGGAGACCATCTGAGAAAATGCCAAGTGGTCAGTAAGCTATCAAAAATTTTGTTACCTAAGTGATATAGACTGGAAATTCTACATGTAGCTCTTGAAACTACCTTGGCTGGTCATCTGGGAGTTTAAAGAAAAACCTACCACAAGATCTTACATTATTTTTGCTGGCCTAAAATTAAGTGTGATATTTCTGATCACTGTAGATCGATCTTGTCACACTTATATAATGGCAGGAAAACCTAAACAAAAGATAACTAAAGCTCATTTACAACCAGTCCCTGCATTTGGGTAAACCATTTAGTAGAATAATAGTAGACTGTGTATGTCCCGTACCTAAGACCAAGTCAAGCAACCAGTACTTGTTGACAATAATGTATGCGCCAAGAGGGATGCGAGAGACAATTCCTTTACGGAATATTAAGACTAAAACATTAGTTAAAACCCTAATAAAGTTCTTTACACTTTTTTGCCTTCCTAAGTCTGTCCAGTCTGATTAAGTTTCTAATTTCTTTTCAGGGATCTTCGAACAAGTTATGTATGAATTAGGTATTCAGCAGTTCAAGTCCTCTGCGTATCACCCCGAAAGCCAGGGGGCGTTGGAAAGATTTCATCAGACTTTAAAATTTATGATAATGCCATTTTGCTTCTATACCAAAAAAGATTGGGACGAAGGTGTTAACTTATTGTTCTTTGCCGTTCAGGAGTCGGTTCAAGAGTCCCTTATATTTAGTCCTCATGAACTTGTTTTCGGACACACTGGACCATTGAAGTTGTTAAAAGTGAAACCTCTTTTTAACAGAAGAATGAGAGATCAGTATACATGGTTATGCCTCTGATTTTAAATACAAACTATCAAAAGCTTATGAAATGGCAAGAATTGATCTTCACTCTTCCCAATCAAAAATGAAATTAAGGTATGACAAAACTACAGAGAAAATAAGTTTTCAACCCGGTATAAAGTCACATCTTGCTTATATTTCAAAGTCCTGTTTAGGCTATTTATTATGGTCCTTATACAGTAAAAAAGAAAGGAAGTGAATTAAATTATATCATCGATACTCCCAGGAGGCGTAAACAGAAACAAATCTGCCATATCGATATGTCAAAAGAGTATGTTGATCGAGATATCTCTGTAAATCATTTAATAAATTTAGTTGCTCCTGCCCCATACATTGACGCTTTAAATGATGACGTACAACCGGAATGTAATGATTTCAGTTGAACCTGTCTTCAAAGCTCTGATTTATTACAGAATTTGGACGATAGACTTTTACATTTAAAGTCACAGGAGAAAGAATGAGTTAATGTTTCCAGATGTTCCAACTGGAACAAACAAAATCTACCATCATGTTGAAATTTTAGATTCTAAGCCTGTAAAACCACGTTTACAGAATGAATCCTCTCAAGCAGGAATGTTTGAAGACGAAAGTTGAATAATTGCATGAGAATGATATTATTGAACTAAGCAATAGTAACTAGAGCTCGCCATGTATGTTTGCACCGAACCCAGATAATATTTTCTGTAGGTACAAGGACTACAGAATGGTGAACAGTGTTACGAAAATAGACTCATTTCCAAAACCAAGAATTGATAACTGAATTGACAGAATTGAAAATGCAAACTCTGTCACCAGTTTTGACCTGTTGAAAAAGATTCCACTTACGACCAAAGATTTTCAGCTTTTGCAATTCCAGATGGACTCAGTCAATACAATGTGATGCCATTTGGTAAGAAATATTTTACCTCTACTTTCCAGCGCGTAATGGACATGGTAACATCTGGTATAGATGACTGTGATGCATACATTGACGTCATTATTTACAGTGATACATGGAAGGATCACCTGGAAACTATCCGGAAATTCTTCGCTCTCTTGAGTGAGGGCGAAAATGACAGTTAATCCAAGTAAAAGTGAATTTTGCTGAGTTTGTGTCACATTTTTAAGACATAATGTGGGACATGGTTAAGCTTGTAGAAGCTAAGGTTAAAGCAACGGATGCGATTTTAGGTATGGCTGCATATTATCCTTTTGCTCCATATTTCCATAATTGCTGATCTCCTGACCAATTTATTGAGTAATAAGATCAAATTTTATTGGTCTGAGAAATGTCTGGAAGCGTTGGATAAATTAAGTCGATACTTAAAAGCGCACCAGTTCTTTCAGCTCCAGATTTCAACCAACCATTTAATATGTCTGTTGATGTGAGTGATGTGGGGGTTGGTGGAGTATTAATTCAAGAAGATAAAAATGGTGTAGATGATCCAGTATGCTATTTCTAAAAAGATTGTGTAAGGACCAGAGAAAACTATTTCACTATAGAGAAGGAGTGTTTGGCTTTAATTTTGGCTTTACAACACTCTGAATTGTACATTAATGTGCTACTTCTCCGATTATTATATTCAGTGATCTCAACCCGCTTACTTTCACCAACAAAAATAAAAAATAATAATCAGAAGTTGTTGAGATGGATTTTGATGTTGCATGAATAAAACATGATATTGGCACATCAATGGAAAGAAAATTTAATCGCAGTTGCAATTTCAAAGTTACTGGGGTTTTGTACTGCATTATTTTGAATATATTTTTGTACACTCATAATAACTTTTTGTTTATTATTTCATTATTAGTATCATTTATGTGTTTGATTAATATGGAAAAAGAAAGCTTTATTGCATAAATCTTTCTTTTCCTTATGAGAGATGGTGTTATGTATACCTATTTTTTTGTAACTCCTGGTACATGATTTTATCAAATTTTTTAAAGTTTTATTCGTGGCTATAAATCGTACAGAATATCGTTAGTTACTTAGATCAGGTAAGTTCCCATTGGTTGGGCTAGGTCACATGAATAGGCCAAATAGACGTAAAACGAGTAGTGTTATTTGTCATGTTGAATCTAATGAGAAATACAGTCACAACAGACAGGGTATATAAAGAGAGGACTGAGTAATCAGTTTCATTCCGTTTTTGGAGTTATTCACATTTATTATGTTCCTCCTGTAAGTCTGTATGAGTGTTTTATGGTGTACTTTATCTTATTCGATAGGAAACACAATTGTTTGGACTGTTCAGTCGAAATAGAAAGTATTTATTATTTGGACGATAATATTATTCAGGAATTGTTATAAATTAATCGAAAGAATTCTGAACAACTGCGTCTTTTCATTCACTGCGGACTTTCATAGACCTTTCTAAGGATATATTTTGGAATTGCTTCATAATATTGCAAGTTCTTCTCATATATTCATTCATAACTTTGATAATTAAATTGCTAGTTTATAAAGATTCGACGTAAATCAATTCATAGATTCATCTTACTCATCCCTGTCTCCATACACTTTAATGACGGTTCCTATGCTTCACAAGAGCTTAGTTAGAGTCTTGAACTGGGTATATGTGGATATATGAGAAAGCTGCCATTAGATTCCCGGGGTCATTGGTTCTTCCTTAGGTTTTCCTGGGTTCTTCCCCCATCAGTTATACTGGCCGCCATGCATAGCCTAACTTGCGCTAAGCAATGGCGTTAAGCCCCGTCCCCTCTGAAAAACAAACAAGATTTTTAATAAGCTCATAACATTTACATTTTATATTTTCTTACATCAATAGTACTTTACATTTATAAGATTTACATGGCGTAATTCATTAATTGAACTTTTGCTATTTTATTATATATCGTTATACTATATCGTTATATATCATTATAATATTAACAGTAATAAAAACACAAAAAGTATTATACAGCCTAGAAAGATATATATATATATATATATATATATATATAGAGAGAGAGAGAGAGAGAGAGAGAGAGAGAGAGAGAGAGAGAGATTACATTATGTGGTTATACTTTGTTATTAGCTGACAACTTATTAAACTATATTTGATCAGAATATTTTAAATATAACTTTATAATTATGTTAATATTGAAAACTTTGCACAATACTTGTACTAGAGGACATAACTCGACAATAAATGTATAATATAACACGCTTTAAAGAATATATATATATATATATATATATATATATATATATATATATATATATATATATATATATATATATAATGGAATATATTGTGTTATCTGTTTATATATCATATTATTAATTTATATTTGATCATGATAATATTATTATTTTTTTTTACTATTTTAAATATAACCTTATAAATCATGACAGTTTTTAAACTTTTTGTAGAATGATAGTAATAAAGGACATATTTCAATATTAATTCTGTAATAAGACTTATTTGACAGAAAGAAAAATATTTTGGATTCACCATCTTGTTACTGGCAGACATGGTAAAAAATTCTTATCTCTACGATTATTTATAATTCCATCAATTTATAAATTCATGATATTTAATAAATAACAAATTATACATATTTATTTTACTCAAATATGCTCAAACACACTATTATTAAAAGTATATTTAATTTTATGACTGATGTAGTTGGAAAGTAGGAAGTAATTTGTAGAATTATGTTAAGAAATATTAATAATAACATGTTAATTACAAGTGTTTACTAATCATGTAATCATGATTATATCTGGTTTAGACCTGTAGGCGAATCCTTCTTAACTCATTTCCCTACTTAATATTTTTATTTTTATTTTTCTGCATGTTAATACTTATTGTCTTCCCTATGGATATCAACGTCCATTGCTTTGCATATTGACATTTGAGTTTTATTCTTATGTGTGAACATAAGCTACTGTTTTCACCATTAATGCATTACAAATCATTAACTCGATTACTGTCGAGGCACTAATAATGTGCCCATTTGTTTAACCCCGCCTACTATATAACGAACATAATATTACTCGATTCTGCTCGGACTACTTAGTAATTAAAGCATACCATATCAATAATTTGATTACAGCCAAAGTTTTAAAAAAGTTTCCATTTCTACAGACCACACCTACAATATAATAAACATATCATGACTATTCCGTGGCATTAAGTAGTAATTTATCGATGAATCGAATGTTTAAATAATCATTTTCCCACCGTTAATGAGTAGTTTGAACCATTTGTAATGGTCAGTTTACTGTCCATCAAGCCCTTTCATCATTTCCCACTCATTAGATGGAACGACTCACAGAGAGAGAGAGAGAGAGGTGTCATTCTGACTCCTTTAGGCGTCGGTGTCACTCTAACCATATACGTGTTACATTGCTAATATGTGCGAAGAGGTACGGGATCGAGCTGGAAAACAGGAAGGTGAGGTCTAAGTGTACGGCAGCAATTCTTGACTAAGCCGTGTGGGCATAGTATATATTGTTTTTTATTCCGCGAGACGTCGACTTTACCATAATAGGGCATGCCTTTAATCTTCAGCTTCACTTTAACCTTGGATGACGCATGACCCACATGCTTCAGTTATACCTGGCTTCGTCAGAACCGCTCCTGTACAATCGGACCCTCGTTAGCTTTTGATTACACCAATGTCTATGAATTCGTAAATCATAGCTTGAAATGGCTATAGTTTATTAGATACACAGGTTGATTTCTAATGAAGCTGGCGTAGAACCACAAGATACAATGACTAATAGCATCTACTTGTTTTACTATATATATATATATATATATATATAGCTGTAGTACTGATGGCTTTGTTGTAAAGTCAGCTATTACAAAAATTCCAACAATCATTTTCTTTCTTATGTGAATTTAAAGTACAATTCCCAAAATCATACTTTTATATAAAAAAATAAAATTATATGAATTTAAATTACAACTCCAAAGGTCATACATTCTAAAAATTCCAAAACATTACATGATAACAATACCACTCAGACCCCGACTAGCTTTTGTTTACATCGATGTCTGGGAATTCGTAAATCAATGCTTGGAATGGATAGAGTTCATTAGATACATTTGTTATCATATAATGAAGCCGGTGTAGAGCCACAACATACAGTGAATTATAGCATCCACTTGTTTTACAATATATAGCTATAGTACTGATGGTTTTGTTGTAAAATCAGTTAACACCAAAATTCTATCAATCATTTCTATCTTATATGAATTTATATTACAATTCCCAAAATCACACGTTCATTAAAATTATACGAATTCAGAATACAACTCCAAAAATTATACTTTATTAAAATTCCTAAAATTTACATCGTAACAGTAATTACAACATCAACAGTTAACTTCTCTATTGTTTGAAATATACGTATAATGGAAATATAATGAATTATGCAGCTATTACTAATTGTTTCTAAAAATAAAAATAGTCATATTGTAGTATTGTTTATCCAGAATAAAAATGCATAATACATGTTTTAGACGTAATATTCCGCACGAGGGATGATGGCCCCATATCTTATAGTGTACATGCCCAATACCGATAAAAGTCGTTTATCTCAACAAACACCTGAAGGCCTTGCTGGAAAGACATTAACAGCTGTAATGACACCATTTCTGGCAGGCATCATGCACAAGATTGTTATAGGTCGTTCGCACAGCATCGCGAATGATATCCGAGTTTGTTCCTCATTACGTTTTCACTTCAGCGTCTCGAGTTGTTGCTAAAGTTACCGAATTAATTTATGCGCCAATTATTTAAACATAATGCATATTGATATAAAGCACAACCCTATTCATTCGATCCTAGCTGAAAAAGACTGGCACGTGTATATGTAATCCACCATGTTCATCTTCAGTTCTGGAAGAGTCAATATTTGATAATACAAAGAAATCGAAGGGAGGCAACTACATTTTGATAAAATATAGTTGAATAGGAAGCTGATAACTCCTGAAGAAAAAAATTGACTCTTGCACAGGTCAATGTGGCATCGAAAAGTTTGATATAAACAGACTACACAGTTGTAACATGTATTTGATGAGATGTGTTAAACTCTCTGTCGATTCGAACAGTGTTGAAATACTTCGTGTACGAAACGAATTAGTTACTTTTAGTTACATTTAATGACGGCAATCTGTAAATTCACAGAGCTACAGACGCGGATATCATTTACGATGCTGTGCGGAACGAACTATGTTTATGGCATCCTCCTTGCACTCTCCACATTGCCAATACTGTAGCAGAAGTTAGTGAACGAATCTAGAAAACAATATTCAAGAGAAGTTGAAAATTTTAAACCAAATTAAGTATGCTTTAAATACTAGTCTGTTAAATCAGTGCCCAAGTCTGTGTTGATACTGATTGGCGATTTGAGGTAATGATG